>PVKS010011709.1:0-55877 GCA_004027875.1 Aplodontia rufa | reverse complement strand
ATCAGCTTAACCCAGAGATCTAAGGGTCGATTGTCTCCACTCATCTGTGGAGGTGGGGACTAGACCCTGGACAATGAGAAAGTTGGTCTAGAAACATGAGTTAAATTCAGATAAGATGTAATGCTTTACAATCTAATACTATTTTTAGAGTTATAATGGGAAGGGGAAGGGAGGGATAAGGGAGGGTAATTGGGGGGGCTCTCCTGGGGATAATTGCAATGTCCAGAATATATACACATCTTATATACATTTTATATTGTTTTGTTAAAATCTTGTAAGGTTGCTCAAAAATAAAAAAATTTTTAAAAAAAGTAAATCTCATATTTTGGTCAAAAAAAAAAAGAGTGCCTTATAAGAATCAAACAAAGTCATTATTATTCCAATATATAGCCTTGTTTTAAAGAGACTACATGACTGTTGAGTCTAAAAATGTTTATTGAAAACATTTTGAATATTGACATTGTTAATGAAAAAGGAGTAATAATCAGAAGCCAGGAAAGCCTGGACAAAGAAAGTTCACTGAGGTGAAGGATGAGTGCATCTACCATGTTCAGGGTGGAGAACAGAGCTCTTGCCCCAGTGCCTCTAATGATCTGCTCAGATATAAGTGGTGTAACTTTACCTTATACAATTGGTTATTTGAATCCTAACTGACTAGTTCATCTAGATTTGGTGCTATTCTCAAAAAAGGGCCTTTTAATTACAATTTAGCTCTCAATGGTGATATGCTGGAGAAGGGTTGGGACCTAGGTAGCCCTGGTTATAACTTGGCAAATCTTGGTGAGCTAGAAAAAAAAATTGTTTTCTTTTTTACTCCAATGTAGAAAGAAAGATGTTAATTTTCTGGTTGTTTAAATTGAAATAGTAAACAATGATTTGTGGATGATTTCCATGCCCTCTTTTATTCCAAAGGCAGCCCGAAGAGAATTATCTCAGAACTGGAGAAGGCAAGTTGGTGAGGTATTTTGCTTAAATCCCATTATGATTTTTTACAGCACAGATGCCCCATGTATTACAAAACTTCTTTATAATTTGAAAACTTCAATGGGAGAAAGGTAGTGTCTTGGTGACTTGCTTGGTGAGTTGTCTTGGTGATTTTGCACATGGTTTTGGTAAGCCCTGGGGCATATGAATTGGCTAGGAATTCCAGAACTGCTTTTCATTTTTAATAGGTGTAAACTTTTTACAAATTAATTTAAAGCAAATATCAACCTCAGCATTTCCTGAAAAACAGTTTTCCCCAAATGACCAAAATTAAAGTTATAATTAAAATATTAGCCTGAAATTTCAGGTGTGATAAGAATAGTTCTCCACTTCCAAGTAATTTGGATGCTACTATATCTACAATGAACTCATCCAGCAAAGATTTGTCTTTTTGTTTTACTTTGCTTTTGTTTTCATAATTTATTGAGTTTGACAAATGAAATTGTATGTATTTCAAGTGTATATTGTGTTGATTTCATATGCATTGTGAAATGATAACCACAGTCAAGTTCATTAGCACATCCATTACCTCACAGTTACCTTTTATATTCCCTACAACTCTCAGGAGATTCAACTATACAATATAGTAATTATATTCACCATGCTGAACTTAACATATTCAGTATTTGTTTATATATTAACTGAAAGTATGTACCCTTTGTCCAACATTTCCCCATTTTTTCTAACCCCAACATCTGGCCACCATCATTCTGTGTTTTTACCAGCCTGTATTTTAAAAAAATTATTCCATATCTAAGTGAATGTCAGAGTTTGTCTTTTTTCTGTCTTGCTTATTTTACTTAGCATAGTGCCATTCAGTTTAATCCATGTTGTCACAAAAGGTATGATTTCCTTTTTCATGGCTAAACAATGTCCTATTGTCTATATGTACCTCATTTTCCCTATTTATGGACATTTAGATTTTTTTTCTTCCGCATCTTGGCTATTGTGAATAATGCTTCAGTGAACATGGAGGTTCAGATACCAAAATTGTATTTCTTAGGGTGCAAGTTTAAGAGATTTTTGGCATATCAATAAAAGTAATGTCAAACTCTTGAGAGACAGTTGACTTTTCCCAGTTTCAGCACCTTTCCTTTGTGTATTCAATTTGCTTACATTCTCCAGTAATTTTGTTGAGAACATATGATTTTGAGACATAACATTTATTATACCTGACCTGATTTTACAGCTTCTCAGTGTAAATTAATAATTGTTGGGTCAGGGAAACATTATTTGAATTTAGAAATTGGTCCTGAAAGATCTCTACAACTGTTCAGACCCTTTAACTCCTAGCGTATATGACAACATATGTTTGTGTTATTATTTATGTATAAGTTTCAACCCCCAAACATGCTTGAGTTCAAATAAGTATGAATGAGGTAAAAAAGTATAGTGTAACTATTGAGACATCATAAAATTGTTAAATGAATGGGATTCAGAAACCACAGTGGTGGTGGTGGTGGTGTTTTAATCATTAGAGCCCTTCTATTTCTGTGTACACCTCTTTAAAGAAAAGAATTTACACTAGAAGTAAAAGAAAAGAAACTTGATAAGGTTCAAGGACTTAGATGGAGAAACAAGGAGACATAATGAACCATTTTATTTGAGGCTAATGGTCAGAATATAGATTCCAGTCTCATTTATGTTATGTGAAAGAAGCAGGTTTGATATGAGTTTTCTAGTTCACCTAATTAATTTAAAAGAGGGATTAGATCCAATTTTAAACTTAAAAGGTAACCATTGGTCAATAAAGGCTACAGAAGTTATCTTTGAAAGTAATATTAACACATTTCCTTTTGTCATTATTGTTTTAGTTTAAAATACTGATGGATGTTAAAGACAGAGATAAATTATTTTAAAAAATCTTAGTATGTCAACACTGAATAATTTTTTTATATCTTTGTGTGCTATAGTCAAAGTCATTATGATCTTAGGTTAAATTTAATAATTCATTAATTTTTTTAAGTATACATAAAAAGACTGAATATTGTAACTAAGGAAAATATTTCTGTATGTGGATATGATGTAGTAATTACTTTTTGTCTACAGTGTAATGACAATAAGATACCTGGAGTTTGATGAAATGAAGACTGAATAAATATTTTATCTTTAAAATACAAAGAAATAGAGAATTTGAAGGTCAACTGAATCAAAAGATTTTTCTTCCTGTTCTTATTTCTGTTTCTGAAGTTTTCTGCCCCGTTCTACAGACTTAAACTGATTTTTAACACACCTGTATTAAACATTTATTTTGAATATTAGTTACAAATCAACTTATTGCTAATGTTTCAGTTTTAACATTTAATTTGTCCTTTTATATCCAGTACTAATTGCTATTGAATGGAAAGAGATAAAAAGTAAGTTGGTGATTTTTAAATTACATTTTTTTTTTCTGGTGCTGGGGACTGAACCTACAAACTGAGCTATATTCCCGACCCCCTTAAATTCCATTTTCTTCTTTTTTGGGGGAGGGGTACCAGGGATTGAACTATGGGGTGTTTAAAACCACTGAGCTACATCTCTAGCCAATTTTTTAAAAAAATTTTATTAAATTCCATTTTACTGATGTCTTGTCACCACCCAAGTTCAATTTCTCCATCAGAAGACATGATTCCGGAGACAAATCCTCCTTGGCCATCCCCTCAATTTAAAATCCCACTATCCTGTTCATTTGTGGTTCCTTAAAGACTTTTAGGTATACATCTATAAACATTTTTGTCTAAAATCTAGTGATTTTTCTGTTGCTATAAACATCATTGCTCTTATATCTTTGTTCTTGCCTTTCTTAGACTGCCTTTATAAGCATACTTTCCCAAGAGCTAAAATGTTTAAAATCATCAGAGCACTATTAGTTAGGCTTAAGAAACAATTTTCATTAAATTCAAGAGTTTCTAAATTGCCTAATTTCTGTATTCTATAGCCATAAGCATGAAAGAGAACAAACATTGAACATGACAAATATTTGATGCTTTCTATCAGTTGGCTCCCTGACATTTTTCTTATATATTCTGTCAGTCATATTTGAATCTGCTCTTCCATTTGCCACAAGAGTTTTGAAATGAGCATCCCAGTAATGAAAGATATATTTTAGTAGTCTAAAAAATTACTTGATTAATTTACTGATTCCATGCATATTTTAAAAAACACACTGAGTTCAGGGAACTATATTAGGTGCCATAGGAGTGAAACAAAAATGAATCGTGCATAATTTTGTCTTAAGGATGTTTATAATTGAAAATGAGAGGTAAGACTAAACCTCAAAGTACATACGTTTTAAAGAAGTCAGGAAGTTGAGGATTAGAGTGGTGAGAAAGGGAGGTAAGACCAAAAACATGTAATCAGGGGAAGCTTTCATGGAAGACATGCTTTGTTACACTCTGATGGATAGATAGGATTTAGATCTATGAAAATGAGAGAGAAAAGCATTCATTACAAATATGATTACAACACTTGTGAAGTACTTGTAGTCCAGGATTGTATGGGTTGAGCACTTTATAGTTTTACTTTGACTAATCTTACAGGAATATTATTATTATGTTCTGGTATGCACCTGCAGTTCATAGACATTGTAAAACATCTCATATATAATAAATGGCAGAACCAAGATCTGAACTAAGATCCAGATGTAGAACCATAAACAAAGCTAGAAGCCCAAAGGATAGAATTATTATTTGTAATAGTGAGTTACTGGGTTTAGCTGGGCTACCAGATAAATTAAGGAGAACAGTAATTAATGAGAGGTCTATCAGAATCAGCCTCAGAGGTCATCAAATACTAAGGACAGGACATTCATAGGAAGTTTTTGATTAGGTAGTGACATAGTAGCTTTAGACAGGTTGAAAAATAACATTTAAAAAAATAGTTGCTGGATTTGGTAACTAACTGGGGTGATTATTACAGCAACCATATTCGTTTAGTCATTCCTCTGTGCCAGGGTTATGAGGCAAATGCTACTAATGTGGAGATCAAGGGCAGAGAAACGGCCACTGGATGCAGTAGGGGGAGGAGACTGAGTGTCTTCCATCATGTGCTTTCTCCTCTGCCTCTGACTACTAACTTTTAAAATGATCCCTGATTATTTTCTCTATAGTGAAGATGAAAATAATAATAAAATGATTATCACTTATTGAACTTATATGTGCTAGACTGTATTGATTGCGTTATATGTATTTTATTTAATATTCAAAATAACTTTATGAAGTAAACAACATAAACTATATTTTAGAAATAAGGAAACCAATGTTAGAAGCTTGAGTAACTTGCTCAGGGTTACTAATTTATGAATCCAAGATTTAATGTTTATCTGATTTCGAAGTCATTATAGTATAAGAGTTATGTTATAAGGCTGAATTAAAAAAATACTTTGGAGTGTTTACACTGCCATCCTCAGATCTTGGAATTCCTTCTCAATCATGAATATATCTCTATTTATATACTTATTTTATACAGATCTTTTTGTTTCTCTAATAAGTCAACCTTTCTTAGAATGACTATAGCAAACATTTATTCAGTACTCTGAACCAGGTATTACTTTACATATGATGTTAATTACATTTAATCCTTGTAACAGTCCTACTAGGGTTATCATTTTACATACAAGGAAACCAAGGCAGGGAGAGTACATACAAGGTCAAACTCAGGATTTGATCTTGGTAGTTTGTCTCTACAGCCTGTGCTTTTCATCACAGACCTGTGAATGCTTTTGAAAAACAGTTAATGGTAGATTTTGAGGTGTGTGTACTTTTTTCTTTCCTGTAGATTTTTTTTTGCTGTTAAAATCATATTTCATTATGATTTGTGACCCTGTCACATTAGGATTAAAAAAAAGGACATACCTGTCTTCAGTTTTCTGTAACTGTCACATAAGTCCAATTGTAGTACAGTAGTCCTCCCTTATTCATGGTTTTAGTTGCCCATGGTCAACCATGGTCCAAAAATCTTAAATGGAAAATTTCATCCATAAAAGAGAATGGAATCCTGCCACTGTGGCAACATGGACAGAACCAGAGAGCATTATGTTGTCAAACAAGCCAAACACACAAAGACAAATACCGTGTGTTCTCACTCATTTGTAAAAGCCAGTTAAGTCAACTGTGTAGAAGAATGGAATGGTGGTCACCAGAGATTGGGAAGTGTAGGGGAGAGTGGGGACAGAAAGAAATTCAGCAAGGGGCACTAAAAACAGAGTGGAGGAATCACTCCTGGTTCATTTTTTTTAAAGCTCAGTAGAGTTGCTATGTGCAAAAAAAGCCTATAAAGTATTTAAAAATGACTAGAAGAGTATGAAATTTCAAACTCCTAATGGCTAGTGGTTGAAGAGATGGAAGTGCTTACTACCCTGATCTGGTTAAGGCACGTTGTATAATGTATTGAATTACCTAAATGTACCCATATTTTTTTTTCAAAAAGAATAACTTTTATTTAAAAATGGAAAATTTGGAGAATAAGGAGACTACATTTAAATAACTTTTATTACAATGTTGTTACAATTCCTGTATTTTATTATTTATTGTTAATTTCTTACTGTGACTAAATAGTTAAACTTTATCATAAGCATGTGAGTATAGGAGAAAACAGAGTACATATATATATATATAGTGCTTTAGTACTATCTGTGGTTTCAGGCATCTATTCAGGCCTCTAGTGAGAGTTCTGGAACATTTCTGAAGATTGAGGGTCTACTACCTTCCAAAGTTTCATTTTAATGACAGCTATCAGAAAATTTCATTTAACAGATTGTTATTTTTTTAATAATTGAGAGATTTTAAAGATTAAACATTGTGAAATTTTTAATTTTATTTACTATCACTATGGTGCTTAGAATAAATTTACACATAAAGAGTTGGAGTAGTGGCTCTGTGGTTACAGCACTTGTGGTGCTTGGCTGGCATGTGAGAGTACATGGGTTTAAACCCCAGCATAACTGTACATAAGTGTCGGAGCAATGAAAGCCACATGAAAAACTAAATAAAATTGATTCTCTCCCTCTCTCTGTCTCTCTCTTTGTCCCTCTCTCTTTAAAATTTTTTTGTTATATAAAAATATATAGTCTATACACGGTAGGTAGTTTGGATTGGTTCTCCTGAGTGTTACCTTGGCTGAAGGCATATCTAATAGCTATTTGAAAGGTTTCCTACGGCTCTTTCTGTTTCAGTGAATAAAACACTATCAATCTGGGTGAATGACTCCCTCTCTAGGTTCCTTCATTACATAGATGTCACAGAATAAAAATAATGACTAGGTCTGTGCTGCTTTATTTCATTGGTTTTTAATTGATCTCCTTTGCCAGATTTTAGTAACTTTGATTCAAAAGTTTGTTTTGCTTTATAATCCTGGGTACTTTCTCTAGGGACCAGTATTATTATTTCCTTGTCTATAAGCATAATAACAAAGAAGACTTAGTGTAAGTTTTTGTTGTTAGAAAACTCTAAAAGATAACTATTTCATTTACTTACTCTTAAAGTTTTTTTTCCCTTAAACTATGTCCAGTTTTCCTTTTTCAAGCTTTGATATTTAAACCATTATTCTATATGAAGAATGTATGATAATCCAGTTTGACAAGATGATGAGACAAAAGATACCTTTATTCAAGATTGCAAATGGATAAAATCCTTTGGGAGAGAAATTTGTACTTTATATCTAAAACCTCAAAATGTTTGTATCTGTCCAGTACTGCCAAGCAGAAAAATGCTTATATCCTTTGATGTAGTAAGTTTACTTATTAGAATCTATCCTAAGAAAATTAAGGATATGTATAAAACTATGTGCCCACAGATGCTTATTACACTGTTATTTTATAATATTCAAAATGACAAAAATTGAATTGTCTACAAATAGAGGATTGATCAAATGAAGTATGGTATTTTCTAGGATACTATCTAGTAATTAAATATTATACTGCAGAAAAATACTTAGGGAAATATTTATAACATAGTACTTGGTAGAGATTAATAGCTTAATATAATTTTCAAGGAATATTAAAATATTAAGAGCAAAATATCAATAATGTTTTTCTACACACAATGAACTTCTGGTTTTCTTCTACTTACATAAGTACTTTTGTAACAGGTATAAAAAGTTATTCAGGGGGCTGGAGCAGTGACTCAGGAGTTAGAGCACTTGG
The DNA here is from genome assembly GCA_004027875.1 of Aplodontia rufa. Taxonomy (NCBI): domain Eukaryota; kingdom Metazoa; phylum Chordata; class Mammalia; order Rodentia; family Aplodontiidae; genus Aplodontia; species Aplodontia rufa. The sequence goes on along the minus strand of PVKS010011709.1, from coordinate 47,770 downwards.
CATGTGCAAGGATCTGGATTTGAACCCTAGCACCTCAGACACAACTATCTGTTGGAAAAACAAAGACTAGATGAGAAAATAAAATTGGTTCTCTCTTTCTCTCTTTCTCTCTCTAAAAAAAAAGTCAAATGCAAAGTCAATATTATCCAGCAAACTGTAACACATTTTTATTTTCCTGTATCGTATGACCTGCTACTTGGTTTAACTTGGGGAATTTGTGGAATGATAAAGAAATTTAAAACTATGAAATCTGCTATGTTGTGGTAAAAGAAAGCATAGTTACTAGAACCTGATGAATAGAATTCAATGATAATTCATAATAAAAATACCAATAACTTTTACGTAGATTTCATTCCTAGATTTCACCATGCAGTTTGGAATTTGATAATATATTATCTTTTGGATCTTAAGCTCTTTAGAAGAAATTTAAATAAAAATATAACAAGTATTTTTGGTGCATGTTGGTCTGAAAAATATGAAATAAAAATGAAGTTCTTGAAATTTAAAAAGTGAATAATATTAACCTATTTACTATTATACACAATCATCAAAGATTGTCAGAATAAAAATTCTCCATTTTTGGGCACTTCCAATTTTGATGTGTTGGATGTATCTTGAGACACATAGTTTGGAGGGAAGATTCCTTTAAAAGGGAGTACAGTTTTATCTGTGAAATCATTATGTGGAAGCTTAGTCATGCATGGAGAAAGCTGCCTAATAATTAAGATTTAACGTTTTAACATGGTATTTGCAACAGACATAGTGAATATTTAGTTAAATAGACCATTGCTTATCTTAAAAAGAGTGATGAAGAAAATCAAACTCTCCTTGGCAAGTGAAATCTATATAGTAACAGAGGTGAGAAACCTGAAGGATGTGGCTGATTCTCTGGATGGTGCAGAATTGCTCTAAGCAGTAAGCTTACTGTTTTCAGACAGCATGAGCAGCACCAGCAAACACAACAGTGTCAGCTGTTCTTAGTACAGGGCGTAACTGCACAGGAGACGATAAACAGTATATGAGATTTGATTTCTTGGTGTTGTCTTAAACTGATACTGATAGATCTGCTATTTGATATTTTCTTCACTAGCTCTGAAGATGCTGAGAGAGATGGCTGTGATTATCTTTTGTAAGACAGGAAATGCAATCTCTTAGGGATTTCTGGAAATAGAAAGGTCATGCAGCCTGAAATCTGTGAGCCTTTTCAATCTCTAAGTCACCAGGTATGACCTTGTGAATTATAACAATAGTATTTGAATGTAGGGTTATTCCTTTTCCAGTTCTTACTCATGTAGAATATATTATTTAATATAATTGTTAATTATCAGATTTTCCTTTGGCTATTTGAATAAGTAAAATTTATAGTAATGGACAGGAGCCAGACAACATGAATTTTAGAAGTTTTATGTGTGTGTGTGTGAGAGTGTTTGTGTTTGCTTTAGTCTTTTTGGAGGAAATGGGGAGCAAAAGAAGAGATTCTTTATATGATTAAAAGCAAGGTTTGGGGCTCTGTAGGATTTTCCAGATTAAACCTGATTAGAGTTAAACTGCATCATTTGCTTCAAGTGATAAAAATAGCATAAACTGATCAAACTGATAAGAATACATCGTAACAGCTGCTTTACAAATGGTGATATATTACAAAATTTTTGTTACCTGAAATTTTTTAAGTATAGAAATCAGTGCTGCCTCTATTGTAGCGCACCACAGCAATAAAAGTTTGGTGAGTAGAATTGTGTTTCTCAGCATCTGGACTATAAGCTAATTAATTTATATTGAAATATCTGAAGTGTTTTAAAAGACATTGGTTTTAATAATGTCTCAGATCTACTGAAGCTTTTGCTGCTTTTAATGTCGATCTCTGCTAAGGCATTACTTATAGCTAAAGGTAGGACTATAAATATGTCTTTTATTTATTTTTACGAAGAAAGCTTATAACATTTAAGATTGTTGAATTTTTGGTCCAGAGAGGTTCGGCATTTGCTTACTTTCATTTTCAAACTGAATTCTTAACTTCATTAAAAATGTTAACTACAAAGAGTAGAGAATCCTTTCAGCAAGAATCTGTGTACCTATTTTGTCTTGAAACTCTATTATTTTAAACTTTTAACTTTTAAAGTTATAACGCATTTAGCTTTAATTTGTTATAACCTATCCTTAGAATTGTATTCTTGAGATTTCCTGTGCTTGACATTCAGATTTTGAAAGAACTCCATTTTAGTTTTGAAATATTATACATTCCTGCCTCAGTCTTAGCTTATCAGATGTGGCACTTTAAATGATCAAGAGGAGGTAAAAGATATTGCAGTTTCTTGGTAGAAAGAATGGTGTTGCCTTTGTGATTCTGTAGCATGATTATTATTTAATCCCTCATCAAGGTGAGATGACGTATTAAACTGAATGTAGTTAAAGTCTGAAACAGTGAATTGATTCAGTTAAGAGCTAAGTTTCTCCATTTTAATTAAAAACACATTGAAAAAATTCTACCTACTGATATTGGCTATAATTTATATGTTATTCAGGCTACTTAGCCAGCTTATATTCTTATTAGTAGGGCAGGTTGCCATATTCTTAAGGTTTATTAATTTTGGAATGATTTGAATATACCTTTCAGTTGCTACAAAACCTGTTTAATCTGTCAGAATTTATTCCCAGTGTTTGCGTGTATTAGTCACTATGAGTACATTCTGTTTCTTGGCATTGCTTCAGGATTCCTCTAGGCATTGGTTTCACAGAATTCTGCTATTTTCCCCTGTATTTATGAACTTTCAGAAGAACCACACTGTAAAGATTTTTATTTTCTTTTAATAACACTTAAATGAGGATACCTGACTAATTTGGTGGGGTGAAAAATTACTATCTTAGAATTGTCAGTTCTTTTACAAATCAGAAATTTCTGTTACTATGTCAAAATACATTAAAAAGAAAAGACTGATTAGAATGTAGCAGATATTTAAATGTAAGGCCAACCTTCCTGTGCAGCAAGATGATTTTGACCCTTTGGATAATGAAATCGGTTGTAAACTGTCTAGTAATAATGGGTGTTTTTCTTTTCACAAAGGTGCCTCTGTACTATTTTACACATGCATTTCATTATATATTTAAATCAAAATTTCTAAAAATAAGCTCTTCATAAATAGTTCTTTAGGTAATTATTCAATTCAGTAAACAATGAGAAAACTGATAATTTGCTTGGTACTGTATTTAGTGTTATGACAAATACATAAAGTAAAAAGCCATTTCTTGCTTTCAAGATTATGAAAAACATATTTACAATAAATTATGCTCACATTTTGAATTGATTTCAAAGGCAATATGCTACAACCAGTTTTAATTTTAATGTATAAACTGATGAGTCTCCCCACATATTTCTTTTTTTTTTTTTTTTTAAAGAGGGACAATGATAGAGAAACAATTTTTTATTTAGTTTTTCGTGTGTCTTTCTTTGCTCCAAGACTTCTTTGTGTTTGAGGCTCTGGGGTTTGAATTCGCATACTCGAGCATGCTGGGCAAGCACTGTAACCACTGAGCCACCGCTCCAACCCCACACATAAATTTCTTGATATTACAAAAATGTTGGGTCAAACTGTATAATCATGCATTCTATGATTTTATTGACAACTGCATCAATTTTAGTATGCATAATTTGTAGTACCAAAGGAATTATCAACTATTTATTTTATAGGCCATAGTTAATCAGTTTATATTGTGAGTGAATGTGTACCTACCCTAGCAGGAGACAGAAGCCAGGATCCCAGGAATCAACTTAAAATAGGGATGTGACCAATCGACTCTATTTCTAGGCTAGGTATGGGTAATAAAGTAAGTGTGAATATTGTGGAAGATGGTTTTGACAGGGATAAAATTTTGGAAATAAACAGTAGCAAATGTGGGAGTGTCTGATGCTAACTAGGTCATTTGGGGAGTTCTTTGAATAAAATGGATTTGAGTGTGTGTATCATGTTGAAAATTCTATTATTCATCATGTGATGTAAGTGTTGGGGGAATAAGCCACCTCAGACACTGAGGAAGCAGATTGAGAGAAACTAGAATGAAGTAGGCCTTAGCTGCTGGCTGATGGATAGTTGGGCTTTACTCTGTTCTTCCTATCAGTATACCTCCTGAGAACAGCAGGGAGAAGGGTCAAGCAGATTAAAAATCCTTGTTTTCCCAGAATCTCAAACCTGGGTACGCTACCTACTAGTGCCTCCAAAGTGCTTGTTTTGTTGTATTAGAGCAAGAGAGAGTTGATTTTTACTTTTTTTGGTTTGTAACAACTAGTTTCAGTAAGAAGCTATGTAATGTGGTGGTTAGCTGTCCAGACTGTTAAGTTTTCTAGGTTCAGATCTTAGCAATACTGCTTATCACTTATGTGATCTTGAATCTTACTTCTCTTTTGTTACACAGGGGTTGTAATGGAGCCTACTTTAAAGAATTGTTGTGACGATTAGTGCACATAAAGCATTTAACTAGTACGTGGTGTATAGCAGGCACATTATTGTTACCATTTTTTATTTGTGGATGAGCTTGATCATATATTCTAAGAGCCAGGGTGGGCTGTTAGCTGGACTTTGTAACAGTAATTTTGCATACTTTTGTTCCCTGTCCCTTACTCTCCAAATAAGAAATTTGACCAAAACCTATTCTACACTGAAAGATGGTAATAAAAGTGCAAAGAACATGGGCTGGAGCGGTTGCTCAGAGTTGTTGCACTTTCCTGGCATGCACAAAGACATGGGTTTAAATCCCAGCATCATGGGTATGTGACAGTGTGGGAGCAATGAAAGCCACATGAAAAGCTAAATAAAATTGATTCTCTTTCTCTCTCTCACTGTCCCTCTCTTTAAAGAAAGTGCAAAGAACAACATGCTACATCTGATTAAATTCTAATATTCACTATCAGCAATTGTGATTTGAAGAATTTTGTGTTTGTTTTCTTGCATCTGCTCACCAGACTGACTTAAATTCTATAGTAATCCTCCCTTATGTGAGATCTCACTTTTCATGGTCTTAGTTGTATGCAACCAACTGCATTCTGAAAACATTAAGTGGGAAAATTCCAGATGTAAATAATTCAGATATTAAATAACATAGAATGTTGTTATAATTGTTTTATTTTCAACTATTGTTAACACCTTATGAATACTTTGTAAAATTATAATAGATATACAAGAAAAAATATAATAGGATGTATAGGAGAAACCATAATATATGTGGGGTTTGCTAATAGCCACAGTACCAGGCTTCCATTGGGGTCCTTGGAACATATGTCCTGTGGGTAAGGGGGAACTACTGCATTAGAGTCTGTGTGTGTAAATCCTTTGCTTTTCAATATTATCCCAAGTATTTCATTCATGAAAGAATTAGTACTAGGCCTGTGGATACATTTAACAATAATTTCAGATCTTTCTTGATTACAGTTTAAGATTAAAATTAAGGGATTAAAAAGCAAAAATTAAAGAAAATAATAGGGTCATGTTTACATACTTAGATTTAGTGAGCTTAGAGTTACTTTCATAGTCATAAGATAAAAACTTTCATTGAAAATAAAACATAATTTGCACTAGTAATTTTATTAATAAGAATTTTTAGTCTAGATGAAAGACTGAAGTGAAATATGTTATAAATATAATGCTACATATATGAATAGAATAACTGAAGTTCCTATTGCATAACATAATACTGTGAATTTCTTCTGATTATCTAATGTAAAACATCTATGTGCTTAAAAATTGTCAATAAACTCCTAACTACAAGTAAGTAGTTTGATATTTGACTGAAATTTGAATGCTTAATGTTATATTTTGTGACATCGCCAAATTTCAGTGTTCTCCTGAGCAATTTCCTCAATGTACAACTATTCCTAAAAGTTGGCACAGGGTCAATCAAATCTCAGGATAATGAAGTTTGTTAAAATAAACAAATGTACAAGCACTCAGAACTTTGCAGAATTACCCTAAGTACAGTCCTGGGCGAAAGTATGAAGGTCAATAGGGCACCACCTCAGAAGGTCTCAAGTATTGAGTTATAAACACGGAAGAAATTGTAACATATGGAAGTAGTAGTGAGTGCCATAAAGATTCGAAAGAGAGAATATAGGTACAATTTTGTTTCTTCCAGAGTTCGGAGGGCAGAGTACTTCAAACTGAGTAAGGACAAGAGAGCTTGATGGGGAATTAAAGGAGTATGGAAAAGGTGTATCTTGAAGACTAGTCTGGAGAGGAGAGACAGCATATTAAGGGAAGAGAGGCAGAAAGTAAATGATATTCATGGGTAGTGTAGTAGTCCATTCTGGCTATAGTTAGTGGGTTATTCAAACTGCCACAGGAAAGGTTTCTTGGGAGCAGATAGTGAACACTTTTGAATGTTAGATTATGATTACCAAACTGAGAACACCTCTTTGCTGATCTACTTATTCCTGGGGGAAAATAAGAAACAAAAGAGCAGTTCCTATATTTTGAAGTGATTTTAAGAACTCTAACCCTCTAGAGATTTTGAAAATGAAAATTAAATTCCTGAGTAGATTTAGTAGTTAGCAGACAAGGCAGGGGGTAGAAGCAAAATGAAGGATTTTAATAAAATTGTTTATCAAAATTGCATGTGAGGGCATTTCTCAGTCTATCCACAAGCACTCAAAAGTCCTAGATTTCAGATCCTCATAGACCTCCTGCTTGTCCCTGATGTAAACTGTTTTATTGGTAGGTAATCTGATTTAGCTTTGGCTTTGTTTTTGACATTTCCTAGACCAAGGAAAATCTAGTGGGATCATTTTAATACAGTGAATGTTCATGTCACTATGGTGAATATTTGGATAAAAAGGACTTTGTCTTAGAGAAAGTTGGAAATGTTATTTCCAACCATGGAAGTCACTGGAATATTTTAGGTACATTCATTGCTCATTTAGAAATGAAAAAGTAAATTGTCATTGCTAATATTTTTAGTATTACCTTTAAATTTTCTATTCCATTCTTCAGAGGCTTTTGCCTGAGGATAATAAAAAAGTGAGTAAAATCCAAGACCTTATTTTATATGGACATGACAGTTGGGATGTGACTTTTGGTATCAGACCCAAGAAAGGATCATCTGTATATGGGAATTGTGAAAAAATTAGAATCTAATACTGTTTCTTAGTCAACATCCAAGAAAGTAGGTCAGAAGTGAAATTGTAGAAATTCAAAGGAGTGAGTAGAAAGGAGACCAGACACAGATCCTCCTCTGACTCTGTTTAGAAAAACAGCAAAGCTGCGTAATAGAGAACATTATTTCTTCCTGTAGAGTTCTGCATTATTTGAAAATCCCATTTTCTAGAAGGTCTTGTAAATTTTTCTTATTAATCCTGTGACTTCACATTGCTTGGGAAAAAGCCATATATGTGGTAGGTAGGGGTCTAGCATATTTTTAGTACTTGATTTAGAATCAGAGCCATTTCTGGGAGACACTTGGAGATCATCATGTTTTTAGTTGCTTAAAGAAACTTTTAAACATTTAAACATTGTTTTCTTTCTCAAAAACAGATAAAGGACATTAAAGGAGAAAGAATCATTTCTTCACCCCAAGTCCTTTAAAAATAATATAATATCAAAAAATAAGTTAAAAAGATAATCATTTCTTTTTTTTAATTTTTTATTTTTGAGCAACCTTACAAGATTTTAACAAAATAATATAAAATGTGTATAAAATGTGTATATATTTCTTTATCAAACTCTCCTTTCTAAAAGATGGTGGAAGTTCCAATATATTACAATATGAACTGCGTATTAATGTACATCATTTTTTTTTCAAATTCAACTCAAACTCATAGGACTATATTGAGTGTTTTGGAAGGAAGTGGTATAGCACAGTTAGTCATTAAAAGCTAAGTTTCTAGAGCTGGGCTTCTTTGATTTGAGACTATATCTTCTTTACTCACAGTTCATATTGTTTGTATTTTAGGAAAGTTAATCTCTCTTCCTCAGGGTTAGCATTTGCAAAATGTAGATATGAATATAGTAATCTCTACAATGAGAATTGTTTGAGCTCATATTTGAAATAGTGGTTCAGGTGCTCAGTATAGCGCTTGTCTTAATACACATTAGCTATTATTATCCACACTGAACTAGGTGAAGTAGAAAATGTAAATATGAATGCTACAAATACGTGTGTATGCATGTGCATACTATATGTAAGTATTTAGTGTGGCATATATACATTCATATACCTTTTATTTTAAGCATGTGTAGTATACCAAAAACTAAATTAAATAACCTGCCGAAGCCAGAAAATTAGTTTGATATGGGATTGAAACTAGATAGTCTAGTTCTAGAGCTGTTGCTATTAATCACTGTGTTGTATTACTTCAGATTATATACATCTAAAGTAGCCTCCTATAAACGGTCATAGTCTAAATACCATATTGAGACAAGATATTAAGTTGAACTGAAACAACCATGGAAGACTTCATGGAAAAGGTATGACTAAATTTTCTTTGATTTCCTAACATTCTTCCTTTCTGGTTTCTCTTTCACTAGAAACGATATACGTAAAGTCATTAGTATAGTTCCTGCTGTAGGTGCTAATGCTCAGTAAGTTGTGGCTATTACTTATCACCAAAATCCTTCTGTTCAGTCATCCCTAATGGGTGTAACCTACTGTTTGAAAAATAAATCAGATTAAATCTGTACCCAAGTAGCTGAGGGTCCCTGGAAAAGTATCTTAGCTTCTGAAAGTCTCAGAATATTTATCTATTTTGAAGATTTTTAATTAGGTAGTATATTCTGTATATTATCTAACACTGTGCCTGGTACATGATAAGCCTCACAATGAATATTAGTCATTATTACTGCAATTAAGTGCAACACTGAAAAATCAACTAAGAAACAAATAGTTTCAGAATGTGGAATCAGAATTATCCCTGTAATTTGGCCACTCAAATAGCTACCAAAAATAAAAATTTTAGTTCTAATTTTAGCTTGGATCTATCTTGATTTCTTCCCAAAATTATAATAAAAGTACCAGTATTGATATTGCCTCAATAAGATGGTGTAATTGTTTGAGATGTCTACAGAAAAATAGATCTATTGAAAGAGTGGGAATTCATATCCTTTGAAATCAATGATAATACAATACTTTTATACAAACTCTGCCATCTGTCTGGAATCCCCTTATTCATGCTGATAGTCCCGTTTGTACTTTAACACTCAGTTTTAGCATAAATGAGCAGGATTAAGTGCTCATTTGTATGTCCCCTATGCTAAACCTGCTTCTGATATAGTGCTTACCATGTATACCATTTAAAAGAATATGTATTTGCATGTGTTCTCCCTTAGACTGTAAAATCCTAGAAGGCAAGTGTCTTTCAATTCAGTATATATTCTGGCACATGTTAAATAATTAGTAAGGACTGACTCAATAAAGAGCTTATGTTTTATAAATTTAAGGATACTAAAAAATACTTTTAGGCAACAGAAAATTTCTAAAGCTAATTCAGAGGTTGTTTATTGTGAATTGGAGATTAGAAAAATGTGTTAACCTTCATAGTGAATAATGGTTTCAGAATAAGTATTATAATAGAATAATAGTGTGAGAATATTATCCTGATTGATATATTGCTCTGAAAACATAATAAAGTTAGAGATGAAGTAAAATCAGAGCCTTTAGGAAAAACTAGCAGATAGAACATATGCATCTACTTTTTCTCCAAAAATACTATTAAAAGAAAACTAAGGGTACTTTTTTTTTTAAACTTTTCTTTCTTCTAAAACTAAAGGAGTGTGGAGAGAATAGGTAAGGGAAAAACAATTTTGTGAGCAGAAACCTGAAAGGAAAATGTGTCTTGTTCTGTTGAGAAAACAGAATTGTAAAAATTGTAAACTGGCAATGGCAAATGTTGACAGCTAATCTAATTTACACTGAAGAATCCTAAAAAGTCACCAGGTTCCTCAGAAAGAGAGAATCTGGTTTCTAAATTAGAGTTCTATGGTGTCATGTGGTGCCACATTTGCCTAGAATGCATGGGCACTGGGTTTATTCCCTAGCACAGCAAGAATATTGGTTTAAAAGTCAATCACGTTTCCAGATGCTCTTCCTCAATCACTGCAGACAACCAGGCAAATATCTCACCCCTACTCCAACAAAAGACTGGAATTTTACTCTCTGGAGAGGGCTAAACAGAGTCTTTGAACTAGATGACCCAGGTAGAGTTGAGGGCAGAAAGCCCTATATAAAAACAACTGGATGCAATGAGAGCTCTGTGATCCCATTTTGCCTCCCTCATTTTACCCTATAAAGCTAGCAGCCAGGCCTTCTGCTTCCAGGAAGCATATTGGGGCATTCCCCCCCCCCCCCCCGGGGACATCTAACTACCTCAAGCAGAGAGCCCCAAACACACTGACATCAGGGTTCTCCAAACAAGTACCCATATCAAATGTCTTTATTAGTAGCTTTTTGGTTTCACACTCATAAATATAATCAGTAAGCAAAAGACTGAGATCTCTGAAGAAAACTTGTAGCAAAAGATAGGAGCCAAAACAAATAGAAAAAGAAGCCTATTGGGAAGAGAGGGTAGAATGGAAGAAGAAAAATTTACACATTCTATTGTTAATACTCTTAGAAAATATAATATATTGCATCTAATAAACAAAAGAGTGATATTATACAGGGACATTGAGAATGAATGAATTATTAGAAATTAAAAATGATAGCTCTAATGAAAAATTAAGCACAAAATATAGAAGGTAAAGATAGAATAGTGTCCAAAAGAACTGAGAGGGAAGGTGAAAATATGACAGAATATGTTGGAAGACACAAGGTCCAATATCTGACATAGCAGTTCCAGAAAGAGAACATGGGGAACGAAAAGAAATGATCCAAAATAATTTTAAAAATAATATGAGAACAGACAAGCATATGTGTAAGCTTTTTAAGAGCTCACCAAGTTCCCTTCATAATAAATTGAAATAGTCTCACACCAAGGCACATCATCATGAAAATTCAGATGACTGAGTTGAAAGCGATCCCAAAAACTTTCAGAGAATTTACAAGCTTCTATTAAGTCTTCCAAATAAAAATTGAAAACAAATTATTAATATCAGGGATATTATATTATAATACTAGATATTATAAGTTTAGTAAGGAAATACTAGGAAAAACTAATTTGTCCACTTAAATGAATGGACCAATTCTTTGAAACTCACAAAAACTCACCTGAGATTAAATAAATTGGATTGATAATTAAAACATTTCAAAATAGAAATATGCATGCCCAGATTATTTTACTGTAGAATTCTGCAAAGAATATTAATGAAGAAATAATAAATTCTATATAATTTATTTCAGAAAATAGAAGAGGAGGGAGCACTTTCTAACTCATTTTGTGAACCCAAAATTAACCATGATACCAAAAATAACATGAATGTAATGTAAGATAATAAATGATGTAGACCACTATCCCTCATGAGCAAACATGCAAATATCCTCAATAAAATGTGAACAAATTAAACTAATGAGTCCATGTAAAGAATATATCATGACCAAAGGGGAATGCAATGCTGGTTCAATTTTTGCAAATGATTCAAAATGATTCACATTGTTAACAGGCCAAATCAGAAAAAGCACAAAATTATTTCAATTGATGTAGAAAATGCATTTGACAAAATTCTACCTCCATTCTAGAAAAATAAAAAGTTCTCAAAAAATTAGTAAAAGAAAGGAACTTCAACTCTGATGGTGTCTCCAAAAACCAGTGGCTAACTCAACAGTGACTCAATGCTTTCCCCATAGCATAAAGAATAAGGCACAGATGTGAACTCTGACCACTTCCATTCAACACCATACTATAAGACTTAGCAACACAATGTCAACAGAAAAGGAAAGAAAAGCTATATATGTTGGAAAGGAAGAAATAAAACTCTCCCCATTCATGACTGTTTATGTAGAAAATGCCAAAAAAATCTATAAAAGAAAACTCATAAAACTAGGTTAGCAAGGATTCTGGATTATGAGGTCAACACACACAAAACACATCAACATACACAAGCTGTGTGATTAAGCAGGGATATATAACATGAAATTTTATGAGGGTGGTAGAATTTTATGATTGTGATGGTGTTTACTATAAACTATATATCAAGAATTTAAAAACTAATTGTAAGTGAAGAGTATGATTTATAAAAAGAGATATAATAGCAATAAATGCAAGATCCTGCCTTTGGGTTTAAAATAACTTGCAAATATACAGTATATTATATTTCCTCAATAATTAAAAGTAAAATCACCTTATGATCCAGCAGTCCCACCTCTGGGCATATCCCCAAAAGAACTGAAAGAAAATCTTGAGATATTTGTACACTCATGCAATACTACTGACATTATTTAGGAGGTGGAAGCAACCCAAGTGTCCCTCAACAGATGAATGGATGGAGAAAATGTGGTATGTACATACAGTAGAACATTAATCAGGCTTTAAGTAGAAGGAAATTCTGATAATTGATGTAGCATGGATGAATTTTGAGGACATAATGCATAATGAAGTAAAGTAGTCACAAAAAGAAAAGTACTATAACTTTCTACCAGTATGAGTATGCAAAGTAATCAAGCTCTGAGAGACAGAAAGTGGAATTGTGATTGCAGGGGTTGGGGAAGAAAAGAAAAATTTTAAAATGGGTATAAGATTTCAATTTTTCAAGAAAAGTTTGAGAGAGCCATTGTACAACAAAATGCATATAGTTAACCTTGCTATCTGGAGCACTTAACGATGGTTAAGATGGCACATTTCTATGGCATGTGGTTTTTTTTTTTTTTTTTTTTTTTTTACCTTGAATAAGAAAAGTGGAATGAATTGGAGAATTGGTTTAAGGTCTGTTCTCATAGAGAAGGGCAGTATTTATTGGTTTGTCTTTGTGACTAAATATTTTTAATAACAAAACTGCCACAATAAACTTAGATGAAATTAAGAGAAATAGGATATTTTTCACTAGAGGAAGTAACACCTTTCTATTCTTTAACACTTGAAACAAAACTGGAAAATTATGCTCAGAGTTAGGTCTGAAGTTTTAAAAAAGATGATGACTAAATAGGGAAAATGCAGATAGCCAAAGATCTAATAACGTTTCATGTTAGGAATGTTCAGTAGGAAACTGTTAATGCCTTCTTACCTCCTTTCAGTCGGTCTTTTGCATGTGATGACAAGAAGTGGAAGTGATTGACGAGCTGGAGTTTGGCTTCATAGGTTCTCATTTGTCTATGGCGCTGAGTTAACACGGCTGCTCAAATGCATATTAGGCTTGTTGAAATATAAAACAGGTTAAGGTTGGCTAGTCTGCTGAATGCTCTGAAGGTCTGAAGAATCTGGTATGGATTATGAGGTCCCACATGAGAGGAAGGAGCGAAAAGAACAATGCAGCTTCACCTCTAAACTATATTCCCCAGAACAATGTGTTAATAAATTAATAGTGGATGACAGTTTGATTACCATCTTATACTTTTATCTCTGTCTCAGAGAAGAGGGGAACGTAATTAATTCTTTTCCATTAAAAACTTAAATACTTTGCAAAGAGAAGACTTAGGACTAATAGTAAGTGTTATCTTCAAATATTTGAAACATCAAATACAAGAGGAACTAGAATCAGATATACCCCTCCAGAATGAGAAAAAACAGATGGGTTGGAAGAATAGATTTTGGGCTCAAATTCGTTTGATCATTTACTCACTTAAAAAGTTATTCTCTATTGATCTTCATTGTGATAAATCCTGAGAATACAAAGATTGTCTCACAATATCTCTAAAGGTTATAACTTTACAAATATTTAGTGGGTTTCCTTGTACAGTCCTATCACTGAACTTTTGCTCCAGAGGTAAGATACATTGCAGACAGACATTGGATTAGCATCCTCTTTTTTTCTTTTTTAAAGAAGGGGGGAGAGAGAGAGAGAGAGAGAGAAAGAAACAATTTTTATTTAGTTTTTCATGTGGCTTTGTTGCTCTGAGTCTTTGTTGTGTAGGTGGGTGCTGGAGTTTGAACTCGCGTACTCACACATGCTGGGCAAACTCCGTAACCACCGAGCCACTGTACCAGCCCCTAGACATCTTCTTAAGAGTGTACCTGGAAGACAAAACATTGGACTTTCCCACTAGAAAAAAATGAGAGATTTTAATGCTGGCAAAATCTATCAGAACCACACATTGTTTTTCATAGACAATCTATTAAACCTGATTTTAAACCATATTCATAATAATTAGCAAAGAAATATGAAAATTACCACCTAGGAAATAACTTACACTCTTTTTATTTCTCTTCTGCATGTTGATATATTGTACTTAACAGATAAACCTAATAACATTTGATGAATCATTAAGACGTTCTAGTCACTTAATAGATGCTGTTATGGACTGAAATTGTGAATATTTCAGTTTGCTTGTTTGATTCAGCCAACAATGACTTCAATGACAAAGTATTTTTTTCTCTTTAAAAATATTTTTGTGCCTGGTGCATAGTAGGCATTCCATGAAAAAATAATGATGCATGAGTGTTCCATAGATTATCATAGATTAATTGAGAATCACTTTTTGAAAACAACCAAGTGGTTGAATTTCACTCAGTTCATGGGTTCTGTGTACCATTCTTTTGAATAGTTTCTTTTCTTATAATGCTCATCTTATATTTAGGAAAGAAACCTTTGGTGATGCTGCTAAAGTTATACTTAGAGGAAGGTTTATAGCTTAAAAATCCGTAAATTAGAAGGCAAATAGCAATAAACATATTATTTCATGTCACTGAGGAGGTAAATTAAAAACATAAATTATCCCTGGGTGCAGTATTGCTTGCCTGTAATCCCAGTTATGTGGGAGGCTGAGGCAGAAAGATTGTTAACTCCGAGGCCAGCCTCAGCAATATAGTGAGGCCCTAAGCAACTTAGTGAAACCCTTTGTCAAAGTAGAAAAATAGAAAGGGTTGGCAATATAGCTCAGTGGTAAAGTGCCCCAGGGTTCAATCTCCAGTATTGTAAGGCATTGTAAGTACCTCCAAAGGAGGGATAATTGTTGGAGAAGATTTCTTTATAGCAATCCTGTGGAACTAGTTGTTTTTTAAGTTTAGATCCTTGTACAACTTTGCCAAAAATATAGAAAAATAAGGTTAGGAATAAATGTATGTTTAACTTGAAAAATGCTTATTTATCAGAAAGTGAATTTTAGTGAATAGAAGTCAACAGATCTAATGTGATGGAATAAATCAGGCTTGTAATTTGTTTTCTTAAAATAATCTGTGACTTTTGTTGGGTTTCATACCTAGGTCATTATATATGTGATTTAAAATCTATTATATCTTATTTTTAAATTCTTTATTTTTTCTAAATAGTTTTTCTGTCAAAATTCCTTGAAAATAGGACTAAAATGGAGTCCTATGTATACTAAAGCAGTAGTCCAGACAGTATTCAAAAAGTTATCTGTATTTTCTGGTTTTTCTTTCATTCATTCATTCACATCAATACTCATTGTGATCACGGCATTGGTGGTTTAGTGGTAGAATTCTCAATACTCATTGTGTATATTTACAACATATGGGTTTTTTTGTCCTTTTTTTATTTTTTATTTTTGAGGAGAGAGGGAGGGAGAGATAGAATAAATTGTGTATGTGGTGCTGGGGTTAGAACCCGGGACCTCACACATGCCAGGCAAGTGCTCCAACCACTGAGCCATTGCTCCAGCCCCACATGGTGTTTTTTTTTTTTTTTTTAAGAGAGTGACACACACACACACACACACACAGAGAGAGAGAAAGAGAATTTTTATTTTAGTTTTTCATGTAGCCTCCATTGCTCTGACACTTCATGTGTACTTGGTGCTGGGGTTTGAAGTCTCATTCTTGTACATGCCAGGCAGGCACCGTAACTGCTGAGCTACCACTCCAGTCCCAGGGTTGTTGTTTTTTTTATATATGGGTATATAATGAAATTATTTCTACAGTCAAGCAAATTAATATATACATATGTACATCATATCCCATAGTTATTTTTTTGTGTTGAGTACATAAAATCTATTATTTTTAGCAAAATTTTAATATACAATATATTAAATATAGTGAACGTACTATATAGTAGATCTCTAGATTTCTTCATAATGCAAGTTTGTACCCTTTAACTACTTTCTCCCCATTTCTTATCCTTCACTCCAACCATCTTTTTACTTCCTATTTCTATGAGTTTGACTTTACTTTTTAAAGATAGCACATGTAAATTAGTTCATACAGTTTTTTCCTTTCTGTCTCTGGCTTTCACTTAGCATAATGTCTTCCAGGTTTATTCATACTGTCATAAATGAGAATATTTCCTTTTTAAAGGCAGAATATATTTCTATTGTGTGTAACCCCTCACTACACGCAACTACTTTATCTGTTCATTTATTGATTGGCACTTAAGTTGTTTCCATATTCTGGCCATTGTGAATAATGCTGCTAAGAACATGGTGCAGATATCTCCAAGAAGGGCTGATTTAGTTTCTTTTGAGTATGTCCCTAGCAGAGGGATTTCTGAGTCATATGGGAGTTCTATTTTTAATTTTTTGAGGAACATCTATATTGTTCTTAAAAGGGACATATTGGAGCTGGAGCCATAGCTCAGGGGTTACAGTGCTTGCCTGGCATAAGCAAGGACCCAGGTTCAAATCCCAGCACCATGTACATAAGGAAGTGTCAGGGCAATGAAAGTCACATGAAAAACTAAATAAGATCGATCGTCTCTCACTTGTCTTTTTTTTTTTTTTTAAGGGATATATCAATTTACAATCTCCAATAGTATAAAAGTGTTCCAGTTTCTCCACACCCTCACCAATGTATTTAATAGTCGTCCCAATAAGTGTGATTTAATATCTCATAGTTTAGATTTGTATTTTCCCAATAATTAGTGATGTTGAACATCTTTTTATGTATCTGTTGGCCATCTGTACATATTCTTTGAAAAATGTCTATTTGGGTCTTCTGCCTGTTTTTAAATAGGGTTATTCAGGTTTTTTTTAATTTGCGGTTGAGTTATGTGAGTCCTTCGTATATTTTAAATATAATCCTTCATCAGATGTATGGCTTGAAAATATTTTCTCCTACCCTGACGATTGCTTTTTCGTTTTGTTGATTGTTCCTTTGCCGTGCAGTGAAGTGTTTTTCTAGCAGTATAGCTTAACTGGGTATACATTTCTAAATAAGAATATTTTCTAGGCATCTTGAAGACCACATTTTACTGTCCTCTTATTTCTGTTGCTGTTAGTTTGTCATTCTTTTGTAGGTCGTCTTTTTTCTTTGCCACGTTAAAATTATGTCATTCTGCATTTTTATATGCTGTTTGTTTACATGAATTTTCTTTTGTTTGTGATTCATTCTAATTCGTGAATCTGAGTATTTGTTTTCTATCCTGGATTTTTTTTTTTTGTCTATTACTTTAAAATAGAAGTTCTCCCTCATTCCCTCACTTCTTATCTTCTAGCACTCCCATTCGGTATGTGATTTCCTCATATTACCCTCCATCTTCTAAATAATTAATTTTTTAAATATTATTGTCATTCTGTTGTATGCTTTATATCATTTCCTTTTATTGATTTCTGGTTTTCTAATTTTATATATCCCATGTTCACCTAAATCTTTTACCCATCTTCAGAATTTTAATTTTAAAAATAATACACACGAGGTTCTACTTTCTTCATTGAAATCCCATTCTAGGTTTTGGGAGAAGTTTTCTTTAGGATTGTAAAGAGAACCAAATAAGTTGCATGGAAGATGAGTAGCATGTCAGTATTGTTCTGGGTCCCATTCATATCTTTCATCCTCATTCAAATAACTAGCCCCTTGCTTTGATGTATATGGCTAAACTACCAATTTGACCCCTTGAAAACCTGGAAAAGATCCACTTATCTATATTTTAAAAAATCAACTCAGTGTCTCTTAAAATAGTCTCTACTGACTTTTTTGGAAAAGAAGAATAACTTTTATGGTTGGGGATCACATGTATGTATTTCTTTCATAATTCCATTGTAATATTATACTTACATGAAGTCTTATCTCTGTGAGGGGAAGAGCCATGACTTACTGATTTTTGTGGCTCCTGAATACAAATAATATAAATAACAATAGAAAATAATGTTTATTGAGAATGTATTCTGTGCTAGGAAAATTCATGAACTTTGTGTGTATTAAGTCACTTGAGATACAGAGAGATTACATAAGATGTCCAAAGCCACACAGTGAGGAATTCTTTGAAACAAGAGTTGAATGTAGAGGTTATTTGTCCATACATACAAACTTTTAGTGCCTTTTTGATACATTCCAGAATAGGAAAACTAGCAGCAGATTTTTAGGTCATACCAGCAAGAACTAGGATTTGGGCATCACACAAAGGCATGAGGGATATAGCAGAAGCTTAAAAAAGGACACCACAGGACAAATAAAGGAAGGTTGAAGTCAGACAGAGCATTGTGGAAGAGTGCCTATGAACAAGTAATGTGACGAGAGCAAAGAGAGCATGAGTCAGCAATAAGGAAGTTTAGCAGCAGTTAATAACATGTTCCAGGTACAAAATTGGGTCATAGGCAGAATTGAGCCTCCAGAAGGACTCCTAAGAAAAAGTCAGGAATCAAGTCCAGAATTGAAAACAAACAAACGTGATAGGCAAAGAACCCAAGTATCACTACTCTTCAAAATACTTTTGACTGGGGCAGGAGCAGTGGCTCAGTGGTTACAGTGCTTGCCTGGCATGCTGGAGCACCCGAGTTAGACCCCAGCACCGCACACACAAGAGGTTTCAGAGCAGCGAAAGCCAGATGAAAAACTAAATCAAATTGATTCTCTTTCTCTCTCACTGTCCCTCTCTCTTGATACAATTAAAAACAAAACCAAGAAACTGTTTTTAACCTCCCAAACACCTTTCATGTGTCAGAAGTTAGGGCCACAAGAAGAGATTATATGCTTTCAGTCAAAGTGGCAGTCAGAAGTATAATACAGTATACTGTGATGAAATTAAACTGATCCAGAAGTATTTCAAGCATCAGAAAACCTTTCCACCTAAATCTTTCAATCCTTCACCTGACTCTGGACTGTCATTTCACCATATCAGAGCCTCTTTGACCTATTGTTTGGTCCCCAAACTTAACATTTCAAGTTTGCATGGGTAGAGTTTTCCAAGTGAAAGAGATGAGAAAGCTTTTGAGATTTTACTTAGGATGGCTTAGCTGATGACTTCTTAACCCAATTCCTTCAACAGAGGAGTTTACCCTACAATTCCTATTCTCAGTGCTGTTTTTTCTTGTATGTGTAAAGATGAAGCAATACATTTATTTTGCATAAGTAAATTAAGCCTAATTATATTTGTATGCCAACTTCTCAATTAGATACTTTAGAAGGGAACTCAAACACTTCTTTTAATAAAAATGCATACAGTGATTTGTTGGGCAACTTTAGAAGAAATATGTTTCAATATGGTTTAATTAATATAGTGGATGACATAGATTTGTGTTACTATATTAAGGTGGTGTAGTCTGCATCATGGAATAGAATAGCATATTTTAAAAACCTAATCTCAAAGTAATAATCTAACAAAACGAGTTGAATTCATGTGCTTAATAGAAGCATAATATGTTCAGTGAAATTAAAAGTTAGGTTCAACTTGTACTTAGATTACAGTTAGCTAGTATCAATTGAAATTATATGACATCAATCTCTGAACTCATGTTTTCAGGTATATTCTTTCTAAAACAGCTTAATGCAGTTAGAGGTGAAGCAATTGATCCTTTTGTATATTTGTATTATGTTTTTATGCATGGTAATGAGGAAAAGAGAACGACTTCACTAAATAATGGCGGTATATGTTGAATATAGAAATTGAATATCATTGTTAATGTTTAATTTTCTTATTTTCATAATTTAAAGGTAATAAGATAGTTAAGAAAAACCAAAAGGTTAAAATCTGGCATTTTAAAAATTGAAACAGTAGGGCTGGATTGGTGGCTCAGCAGTAGAGTGCTTGTCTGGCTTGTGTGAGGACCCCAGGTTTGAACCCCAGCACCACATACACAACTCAGTGTCAGAAAAACAAAAACCAGATGAAAAATAAAATGAAACAGTAACAAAATATTATTAAAACTGTAAAGGAAAATAAAGCAGCATTTGAGATGCTACAAATTTGGAAAATAGATGTATTAACAGTGAAATTACTAAATATTTTATGTGAAGTAGTTGAACATAAAAGAAAATTGACAAGTTTGGAGTCTTTGGAAGAAACACTTGAACACTGGCTCTCAGGTCATGTTTATAAAATTATTCTGTCAATATATTTTGATTACTCCTTAAATTAACATTAGAAAATGTTTTATTCATATTAACCCAGATACTAATCCATAGGTTGAGAAAGATCATACATTCTTTCAGTTGCAGGGACTCTTGTTTAAAAAAGTGTTGCATACTTGGATTTTATTAGTACTTTTTTTTTTTCCTAAAGAGAGAGGGAAGGAGGGAGGGAGAGAGAGAGAGAGAAAGAGAATCAATTTTTATTTATTTTTCATCTGGTTCTGGTTTCTCTGAGTTGGTGGTACTGGGGTTCGAACTTGGGTCCTAGCAAATGACAGGCAAGTGCTCCAACCTCTGAGCCACCACTCCAGTCCTATTAGTTATTCTTGATTGCTTCCTTTTTATATATCTTGGACTTTATTCTATACCTTCTTTTTCATTTCTGATAGATATTAAGCTTTTTAAAGTTCATCATGCTATTGAGAGTTCTTTGATGACCCAGATTCTCTTTCTTCACCATTTGTTACTCTACCCTTCATTTGGCAGTATCTTTTATTTTTCTTTTTTGACTTTGTCAAAGTTGCTATTTTGTCCACATGTCCATTTCTATAAAACTTGAAGTCATGAAAGTCTAGTCATCAAAATAAATGCAATGCATGTGTAGGTCAGAGACACAGAACCAGTTGGTTACTCAAAAAGGGTGTTAAAAAGATTTTAATGAAGAGACTGTTTATAAAAGTGTGGGCAGGATAAAGGAAAATCAACTAGCATTTATAAAATCCCAGAGACCTGCAACAGCAGGATTAGCCTAAAGGAGTAAGATGTGGGACCAGTTAATGAAAACTGGCAAGGACTGTAACTGCAGAAAGTCATGTGACAAGAGCTTTGGTAGAGGAATGCAGCCATTGACAATTATGACCCAAGAGGGTCCATGTCTTTGTCCTCCCATATTCCAGTGCTCAGCCTTTATCTATCATTGGCTAAATTCATCCAGATTCTAGAAGGCAAGGAACATGATAATACAATCCAGAAAACCAGAGCATGGTGGAGAATACTGGAAAGTAGAACTTTAATGGTCTGTTGAAAGCTCTCTTTTTCTGCAAATTTTTCACTAATATTTGTTTAGATTTTGTTATTGTCATAAAACAACAACAAAAAGTGTTCCCATTAAAATTTTTTGGAGTGGTTCAGTGTTCCTAATTTCATTTATATGTGTTTGGATTCAAAACACAACCATTTTACTGTTTAGAAGTAATCAAATTGAGGAATACCATAGAATGCTTTTGGCCTATGCCAGTTGTATGGAAATTGCCTTAAAAATAACTGAATATGAATTCTGTTTAGTTATAAAAAAGGTTTAACTGGAGCAGGAATATGGATGATACTCTTTGTTCTAATGCTTGAAGGCCTGGGGGATATATACTTAGCGGAATTGGGAAGAGTAAACTATTATTCTCCTGGTGGACAGGAAAAAACCCTCAAATAATTCAGCAAAAGATATACATGACTTGTTCATGTTCCTAAACTTAACATGATTGAAACTTTTTAAAAAATTCATTCAACATAGTCATTCATATAGGAGGGAATCTTTGCTGCATAATCAATGATTGAAGCTTTAAAACTGAAATTAAAACTGAAAGTTATCGGGGGTTGGGGCAGTGGCTCAGCACTTGATCGGTGATTGCAGTGCTTGCCTGGCATGCGCAAGTACACAGGTTCAAACCCCAACACCCACATACATAACTAAGTATCAGAGCAACGAAAGCCATGTGAAAAACTCAATAAAAATTGATTGTCTCTGTCTTTCCCTCTCTCACTGTCTTTCTCTCTTTAAAAAAAAAAGTTATCAATCTGGGAAATAATGAATTATAGTTGTTAATTTGGTTTGAATCCAATGTGGGTGGAGTTAAGAAATAATTTCTGAGAGGATTAGTTACTTTCCCCCTTTTCTAGGGCTGATATTTTTCAAGTTGCAAGTCATGACCCATTATTTAAATCCTTAAATAAGTGTAATGGATAGTGACTAGTATTTTTAAACTAAATAGAATACCCTAGAATAGACAATATCAGGGTTGGACTTGTAGCTCAGCAGTGGAGCACTTGCCTAGTACATGTGAGGTACTGGGTTCCATCCTCAGTACCACATAAAAATAAAGGTATTGAGTCCATCTACAACTAAAAAAAAAAAAAAAAAAAAAAAAAAAAAAAAAAAAAAAAAAAAAAAAAAAAAAAAAAAAAAAAAAAAAAAATCAGCGTGCTTTTTTTCTTTTTAAAGTAAGGGTGAACACTGGATTGTGAAACTTTTGTTTTTATTACCTATATATGAATATATGACTGAGTTAGGATATAAAATATATAACTATGGATCATGTCTGAAAGTTTTAAAACATTGTGCTGTATTACTTAGTGGAATTAGTACTCTTTAAATATTTATGTGATGGTATAGCAAGGTTAAATTGTATCAAGGGACTCTGTCATATAATTGTGGTCTTTTCCCTACATATGCTAAAATTTGTTCCTAAATGGGTAAATACTTGAAATTAGGTTGTAGTAATGTGTTTGATGTTCAAAAATATTAGAGTAACTCAGTATAAAACAAAATAAAAAATTTATCTTATTGGCATTTTGAGGTAACCATAAGGTTTAGCACCCAGTGTCATAGTTACTTCACACATTCTGCATCAGACCCCAAGTTCACTTGTCCTTGGTAACAAGGGGGGAAAATGTTCTAGAAGAAAGTCTTGATGATAATGATAATTTGTACTATAACCAAAACAGAAGACTTTCAGTAAGCATGTTAGTATTTGTGTTTGGGGAATTTTCAGCCTTAAGGATCATACATTTCTCTATGGAACATCCCATGCGTTCTTATATGAAGCTTCAAAATGAGACACTTCCACTAAAGTATATTCAGATTTTCACTTGTAGTTTGTGTTTATTTCAAAGAAATGTAAAGATTAAGTAATTTCAGGGCCTGGAGTTGTAGCTTAGTGGCAGAGTACCTACCTAGCATGAAGTTAAATTTCCTGGAACTACACATACACACCAAAAAGAAAAAAGAAAAGAAAAGGAATATGTTTACTTGCAACCTGTAACCTGTATAGCAGTTAAATAACATTTAGATTACATTTCTACTTCTATTGCAGAACTTTACCTCAATATTTCTCCATTGGCTATTCAGTGAAATCATTTTTGGTTTGAGGACAACATATATGTTTTATATGAACAAAGGGAAATCATTTTTTGTATAAGTTGTATTTTATTTATTGAAGCTTCTTGAAATAACTGAATGTTTTAATAATGCAGAGGAAACCATCTTATCTTACATATAAAACCTCCCGCTTCGCAGTTGTCTCTGAGACTGCCATTGTCAGATATGGTAGGACAGAGCTCCTTCTGACCTTTGAACAGATGCCTGATTTAGGTCTTGGAATTCTGCCTTAAAACGTCCCACAGGGCAGAAATGTAGTCCAGTGTGATATATATTTAAATATATCATACAGAGATGATAGATTATTTTATAAATGTATTAGTATCAGATTCTATTTAGAATCTCAAACTTGCATTTGTCTGGTCCAGGAAAATAATATAAATTCCATCTTTAGTTTTCTCTATTGCTTTTATTGCTCAAACCAACAGGGTTTTAAAACTTAGCCAAAGAGCCCAGCAGTGGCCTGTGCTCTTCAGAATCTTATCTTCATTTTCATTTTTTCTAATTTTCTCTCATTCGTAGTGTACATTTCTTTAACTGTGATTTCAAACATTTTTCTTTGACGTGTCTCTGCACATTTTGTCAGAAAGATGCAATGCCTCAAGCTATAGAACATGTCCTTCTATTGTATATTTGACTGGATGAAGCACATGAGAGCTGATCTGCCTATTTAATTATATTTATAATCCTTCACCTAAAAATAAACACATTTGTAAAACATGGAGTCTAATTTTTTAACAAGAGCATGTTTCAGAAATTCAGAACTAAAAAGAATTAACACATGAAAATGATTTGGGATTTTTAACCAACAGAGGTTACTTCTTTCTTTCTTTACTTTTTTTTTTTTTTTTTTTTTTTTTTTTTTTTTTTTTTTTTTTTTTTTTTTTTTTTGTAGTAGAGATTGAACCACTAAGATGTATCTCCAGCCTTATTTTTCTTCTTGAGATAGGGTCTTGCTAAGTTGCTTGGGGTGGCTTCAAACTTGAGATCCTCCTAACTTAGCCTCCTACCTGGGATTATAGGTGTGCACCACTGTGCCTAGCCCAAGAGAGAATTTTTAAACTTTATTTGGTATGAAACAGAATATGTTAGATACATGTTCCCTCTTTTTAGACACCTGGCTATAACACCTCTTTAGACTTTTAACAACACTCATTTTATCCTTATAGTTAGGAAAAAAGTTAACTGTACACCTCTCACTTCCTGTATTAGTCCATTACCTAATCCTCTGAAGATATTTCTAAGAGCTTAATAAACTAATCAGAACAGCTAACTGGTAACATGTTATTAATGTAGGACTGGTATAACTGGCTATGGTCTGTTCTTACAGGGTTTTAACTGTCTTTGCTACTCTGTCAAAAGGAATTAAAAAATATTGTGATTTTTTTCCTCTTAGAATCCTCTGTCCTGGCCATCTCCAATTGGAGCACGTGGGAGTAAAGTATCCGTTCTGATTATCCATAACAGAGGTCTTTATATTATCTATTAAAATGTCATCCTCAAATGGTATTTAAAAATGTTTTTATTTTCTAATTATAAAATCATAACTGATACACAAAACATGAAATTTTACATGTGTTAGTGGGTACCATGTAACTATACATGAGAGTTCAAGTGTTTTACTCTTCTCAATGACTCAGTTCCCTCATGTACTCACTCTGTCAGTGTTGGACAATGATGTCACCTCTCAGTTTCTCTATTCCTACACATACACAACCAACAACAAAACACCATCCAGAAGAAGATTTCTATCTGCCATTCTCTGTTTCTTCAGAATATCTCTGAAAACAGCAACTTTTCTGATTTTCCCACTAAATCTCAGAAAAAGAGAGTCCCTATCTCTAATGCTCGTAGTCTAGTACTTCGATTGTTGTCATCTTTACAGGCACCTAGCATAGGGAGAGTTTTAAAATTTCTTTCCTAGCATTTTCATTCTCTTCTGTATCGGCACCTTCATTTCAACCTTCAGTTATGCCAAAGATCTAACTTCTTGGGGAAAAAAAAAACCCACTAATTTAATTTTGAAGACTCTTTTAATTATAACCCAGGTTTTAAAAAAATTATTCATTTTGAAACTGGAGAAATAAGCACAAGATATGTTCAGCAACCCACTAAATTCATGGGATATGGATTTAAGTTAAAACTCTATTGATAAGAGTCCTATAAGGTCCTATCTGGCCAGTGGGGCATAGTTACATTTTGAGTTTTCTGGGATAAGTGCTAGTTCAGAGCCAATGTGCAGAAATCCCCCCCAAATCAGATTTCTTTACCCCCGATTTATGGTCACCTTAGTAAAATATGATAAGTCTGTTTGGAGAGGGTTTTGTGAAAGACTATAAATTTTTTGTAGTGTAGCAGGGTTCCTTCTCAAGTGGATCGGTCATGTCCCTTATTCAAGGTGTTCTGTGCTTGTAAGTCAGCCCCAGTATGGGAATTTATTGAGAGGTATGACTGTTTTGTTGATTCAAGTTAGACTTGTGTTCACTTGGCTTAGAAACTTTTGGCTTACATAGATAAAGAATTGAGTGGCCAGCCCATCTATTGTACTTACTGTAGGGACATCTTGATCAATTAGTTAGTACTATAGTTCTCTGTGAGTCAGTCTCTTATTTTCGTTCTGCTGTCAATAAGGTAACTACAACCTATCTTGTCTTTAGTGATTCAGTGCTATCACTTGGCCCCTGTCACCCACTTACCCGGGGATCCAGTAATTCCATCACATTTAAAGATCAATGACAGTTAAGTGACAGCAGTTTCTATTATAATTCCTGACCTACAGAGAGAGACCACAGTGCTCCTCATGGATGCTGGGTTCCTCTCGAAAACTCATTTTTTCACAGTCCTGGTTAAAAATGGTAATCTAACAGCCTTCCTAACAAGGGTGGGCAGGCCTTTCTGATAAATCCAGCCAAACTTCCCATTCTCTCTAAGCCATTGGATACTTTTTCCTCTGTAATGTGCCCAAACAACTCTGGCATTTAACTTCATTTAGTGAAGCCTACATTTTGGCCCATGTTTTAGCAAACCAACCAAACTGTTACCTCCCTTTCCAACCCTTGGAGCTTTAACACTGAATCTAGAATCTGCTCAGGGGGCCCAAATTAATTAACTCAACCCAAGCCAAGTAAATATTCCTTCTACCATTTTCCCATATCCTTTATGTCCTTTCCCAGACATATTCTCTATATTTCTGTCAGTGAAAATTGGAAAAATCTTGCAGTTATTTTTGAGTGTAGCTCAACTGTTCCTGGTCATGTTTTGTACTTTACCTTTTGAGACGTGTTGGGCCTTAAATCTCATTATAAGCCTAGAAGCAAATAGAGGTGATCAGGGAGAATCCTGAGGAGACTCTTCAGTGTCTTGCAACACTGTTCTTTCCCCATTTATTCACAAAAGATTACCTCATTCCTTTACTTGATTAGGTTTTGACTTTGATATTTTCTTCATATGCATTCCTTCTTGAGGTTAGCAACGGTCATGTAGTTCAAGCACAAAATCATTGCAAAACAAATTTGTATTTTTCAAAATACACACAGTTTTATGTTATTGGTTCTTTTATTTCTCATCCCCTTACTCTAATTCTTTATATATCTAATTGACAAGAATTTCCCAAGCTTGAATGTTTGACTCATTTTGTTTTGTTTTCACTCCCTGTCTATTCTGTTCATGGTCTTAAATGAACAGTGATGTCATTTTTGACGGTATTCCCCTAATTCTTATTTTCAGTACTATGCATTGTGGCACTTAGTTAAAAATTGCTTTCTTAGTGAAAGAAAGGAATGTCCTCAGTATCTGATGCATCATATTACTTGATGGATAAGATTGTTCCCCACCCCCCACTTCTTCAGCATACTGTTTGGGTTTCAAAGAATACATTTTTACTTTTTAAAGAAAAGTCATATACTAGAATTGACTTGGAAATAGATCTTAGAAGTTTCATTCATCTTTAGTTTGTCTTTTCTTTTCTGTTGTTCTCAGTGTGCATTTTTAAGCAATTTTTTAAATTTAGATGTTCACAACCAGATAAAGTAGGAATTAATTTATATTTCACTTCATTCAGTATTTTGTACTTTTTCAATTAATATGTTAGTCAGCTTTCCATTGCTGTGATAAAATATCTGAAAAACAATTTAAAAGAAAGATGTGTTAATTTTGTCTCGTGATTTTGGAGATTTCAGTCCACGACTGCTTGGCTCCATTGTTTCTCAACCTGTGGAGAGGCAGAATGTTTCTGCAGGGAGCATATGGTAAATATTCTCATCTCATGGTGATTGGAAAGAAGAGCAAGAGTGTGGAGGAGGAGGAGGAGGAGGAAGGATGAAGAAGAAAGAGAAGGAAAACACCCAGGGATAAGATACAGTCTTTGAGGACTCACCCCCAAGAACCTATTTCTACCAATTAAACCCATCTCCTAAGTTTCTACTAACTCCTAACAGACCATTAAATTATGAATCCATCAACAGATTAATCCATTCATGAAGTCAGAACCCTTATGATCCAGTGACCTTCCAAAGGCCCCACCTCTGAACACTGCTGCTTTGGGGACCAAAGCATATGTACTTCTAGGGGACATTTTAGATCTAAGTCATAACATCCTGTATGGCCAAATTGATTGTAATAAATGCTTTCCCCATTATTTGAGTACCAAATTAGTGTATTATTTTGAGCATGTATACAATGTTCAAAAGACATAGTATTTTCCAAGCCATTCTAATTTGGTCAAAGTTTATATGGTAACTGAATGAAGGCTTACTGCACTTCATCATGATTTACCATCTAGTTTGAATAAAATCCATTATACTGAAGCAAAGTAATTAGAGTTGTTGTTTATCTAATAATTGCCCACTAATTGCTTTCAAGGGATTAGATCATTTTTTAATGGCAATGGAATTATTTCACCCTGCCATAGCATTAGTGGTGTTAATGCTAATGATTTTCATATTTTCCTTGTATGGTTCAAAATGTGATCTTGTTAACAAGAATTCTTTATCAGGGATAAAGATGTATGTTACTAAATTGACAGGATAGCTGTTTGTTTTCTGTTTTTCATTTCACTAGCAAATGATGCCAATGGGAATGTTGGACTACTGTCAATGTCATGGAAAAAATCAAGTGACATTCCTCCATGAATATGTGGTCAAATTTATTTTAGTCTCTTTTCTAAAATGCACACTTGATAATCAAATATACTACTCATGTGCAAATAGATTTAAGTGACTATATTAAACTCCTAAATTTTAGAGCACATTAAAGCTTATTTTTGAAATTAAGAGAATGTGTGTATTTTTATTTAATCTTCTTTCTCCACATTCTACAGAGAAATGATGAAGAAGCAGTTGTGGATAGAGGTGGAACTCGTTCTATTCTCAAAACACACTTTGAGAAAGAAGATTTAGAAGGTAAGAAATTGTTTTTCTTGGGATAGTTTTTAGTGTGCCTTCCAAAAGTGTTTCAATGAGAAACATGAAGTTTGTCATATTGTGGAGAACTGCAAAAGCTGACCTCAAAGTTGTGGTGGGACACTGGTGGATATGATTGTTGTGGTGCAATCTAATGTGCCAATAGGCAGACTTGCAGCAATGAGAAGCGTTCATTCGTTCGTGCAACAGACACTTGCTGAATTGGTACTGTGTTTTAGGCTTGTGTTTTGTGCCAGTCTTTCAGTAATCCTTACATTAAGGAGTTGTAATCCGTTGGGGAATGAAAAGAAAGTGGTGACAGTTGAGCATATCCAGTGCAATGCAAGAGATGAATGTAGGGTAAGGGGATCTGCCTCAGCTTGGGTGTCATAGTAGACTGTCACTGGTAGAGTTCAAGACAATTGATATTCTAGTTTTAGCAGATACATATATGTGTGAGAGAGATGGAGGCACCATTTATGTACATTCTCTTCAATAGGAGGAAGGGTAGATAATTCAACTGGGAGATAGCGTGATCTAATGGTTAACTGCAGGCTCTGATGCAAGAATTCTTTGTGTTCAGATACCAGTTCTTCCCCTTAATGACTGTGGAACTTGCAGTCAGTCATCTCTCCTGCCCCTCATTTTCCTCAACTGTTAAATTATTGATAACGATCGCCATTTCTTAAGGTTTTACTGAGAATTAAAAGTGCTTAGTTCCTGGAGTAAGAGTTACATAATGTTGATGATTATTGTTACACCCGAATTTAATGTATATGTAGCATTAACTCATTTTTATTTATAAGCTTGTTATTTTTTACTAGTGAGATATAAGGTATATAGTATTCACCATATTTGATTGAAAAATGAAACCCAGGTGATTTTAAGTATAAGTACTCAGGGAAAGCTCCTAACAATTCACCATGCTGAGAAGCACGTAGTTTTTCATTTTAGACCTTGTAATATAACCATCAAATTACAATTAGAGTTATTGTTCTTGAGTCTTATCTTTAGATAAAATAATTACATAGCAGGAGAGTTAATATATAGAAACAATTTCACCAAGTATACCTATTTTGTGCTGAAATTTTTTTTTTAACAGAGAGGGACAATGAGAGAGAGAGAGGATCAATTTTATTTAGTTTTTCATTTGATTTTCATTGCTCTGATACTTAGCTGTATATGTGGTGCTGGGATTTAAACCCAGGTCCCTGTGCATATCAGGCAAGTGCCATAACTGCTGAGCCACCAGTCCCCTGACATTTTGTTTTTAAAGAGGGAGGGGGGAGAGGGAGGAAGGAGGAGAGGGAATGGGAGAAAGAAAGAATTTTATTTCTTTTTTTTAATCTGGCCTTAGTTTTTCTGACAATTACAACCACTGAGCTACTGCTCCAGCCCTGTGCCTGACATTTTGCTTGGTACACAGAAAAGACCCAGGTTCAAGAAAGTTATGCTTATTGGATAAGCCTAGTGATTTGCTCTGCTGTGCACATTCATTATATAAACTGAAGGTAGCAAAAACTTGAAAAATTTAATCTGATAGTTGATAATCTAAAAATAATTTTTCTTTGGGTTTGAAATGCCATTATGTTACATTTTTGTCCCAGAGCATATTTGTCTACTTTCCTACTCTGTCACAGTATTGTAAGCTATTCTTATAGTCCCTAGACACGCATCAACAAAAACTTAGCAAAGGAAGAAGCTAGCCTGGAAATATACTCATTTATGGCTAAAAGCTATCTTGGGTTAAAAACAATTGATGGATAATCCACACACAGATATATGAAAAAGCAACAGTTAATAATTTGTGAACAATTACAGTGAAATATTGAAATGTCCTTTCGAATGGAAAATACATGGTATAAAGATAAGATTCATTAAGGTAATTTAAACTGGTATAGCTATACATATTATGCACATTTGTCTTTGCTGGGCATGGTTAGGGAATACAGGTGACAATGTGCAAAGCTTATTAAAAGAGATTTCTGATTGGCAGAACACATTTGCATGGGCCATGTTTTGTTTTGTTCACTGGTGTGTATAGTGAGTATTTTAACCCCCCAAAGCTAATTATGACTAAGTCATTGGTAGTTGAATGTAATGGCACAAACATGCCATTATATTTTAGAATTTTTAAAGAACGTAGGAAAAGTCTTATACCTAATATTTTTCTGTCCCCAGACCATACTACAATAAACATCCAGCATTTGAGGATGCTATGAAGGGATCCTATAGGATGCACACACATATTTAATGGATGTATTGGTGGCTCTGGATTAATGACCTAGAAGTAGTGAAATTTTTTAAGGTTGATGAAGGGCATCATGATTTAGGAAGAATCCACTGACAGCATGAGAGAAATTGAGTGGGGGAATGCTGTCAGGCAGCAGTCCCGAGGGTAGGGATGGTGGTAGCTCTTCCTTTTGTTCAGAGAAATTCTACTTTTAAAAATATTTTTTAGTGGTGTTGATAATACAAAATAATTTTTAATGGAATCGAGTTAGGAATTGCTATTGTAGACAAATATTTATAATTAAGCTATTCTTTCAATTAAGATTCTAAACTTGAAAATTTTTGTTTCTCAGGATTTGTCTATATTGTAGCTAATAATTCTTACTGGTGTAAGTTAGCATCCTGAGTACAGCTTGTAGAAATGCCAGGAGGTTAAAAATATCTATGAAGTCTCAGGTGCAATATATTTAGTGGAAAATGATCACCTGCTCAATAACAACAGCTTGTTGTGATATATTAGTTAATTTATTCACATATATCATATATTCTGATGAATGATATGACATATATAATTTGTATCCTTTCAAATCTATTTCTTTTTTGTTTAACACATCTTATACCATCTTTATTTAATCTATAATCTAAAATTAAGAGCATACAATTTTATTAGATTTTGTTCACTTCCTATATTTGTACATCAGTCATGCCATCCATAAATTCTTTGAATATTTCTCAGTGGTGTTTCTTCTACTTCCGTCTTTCCATTCCCATTGATCCAGTTTTTTTTTAATCTCTCCTGTGTCCTGTATCTTTTTCACAATCCAGTTTTCTTAATGTTTCCAAAGTATTCTTTTTAAGCCTACTTCTGCTTTCTGTGGTAAAATGTAGTCAACATCGAATCCCTATAATCAGACAACCTGAGGATTCTGAATACTGCTGAGGTTAACCAATTTTAATTACTGATCTCCCATGTCAGTATGGGATTAATATCATCTAAAGTGTAAGACGGTAAAAGAAGAAATTCATTAATACTCTTTTAGTTCTTTTATGTGCCATCTATTACATGTGTAAGGAGGTTTAGCCATACATAAAATGCAGGTTTCCAAGTTAAACTTGAATTTTACATAAAAAATGGATAACCTTTTACAAGGAATGATAGTAATAGGTATGTCCTGTGCAATATTTTTACTTATTGTAATTTATTTGCTAAATATGGAGACCCTAGCAGTAGAAGTTAGGATGATCCACCAATATCCCCTTTTAAGAATTCAGGCTTTCAGCTGTTCCATTGTCAGTGATGTTGTTTGCTGGTGGCTTAAATCCCTTCACGCATTGCATTATCTTTAGCTGAAATGAGCTGCCTCTGTATGGGAGCAGTCTTCCCTGTGGCATACTGAATTCAGTGAATGTTCAGTGCAGTGTCATAAAAGCCTAGTTCCCTTGCCTCAGTTTAGGACAGTTCTGAAAGGCCCCCTCAGGGTTTCCATGAAGAATCAGTTGAGGCTTTTATTGCAATTGTGCTATAATTCAGCTATTCCCATACCAAATCCCATGTCCCTTATCTTTCACAGATGTTAGTGCTTGCACTTCTCTTCAACAAACTCCCTGAACACCAGTCTCTGTCTCAGAGTTCATTTCCTGGGAGATCTGACCCTCCCATTGATCATTTCTCTGGTACCTGAATAGTACCAACAGACATAGTTGGTTGATATCATTGGTTCATTAGCCTTAGGTTTAAGAACTATCATGGTGGATTAGAGGACTCTAAAACTATTTGTAATGGCAATAACAGTAAATGAAAATCAGTATTGTATCAGGACAATAATCAGAGATTAGTGCCACCTTAGAGACCTCAGGTGTGTACCAGTCTGGCCACAATAGAAATTTGTGAAATGCTGGAGGATGATAGTTGACGACTTCAGACTCAACCAAGTAGAGCACAATTGCCCCTGCCATATAACACGTGCAATCTTTGCTAGAGCAGATTAACATGGCCTCCACTGTTCTGGAAAATATATTTTCTCCATTACTATCAATAGGAATATCAGAAGTAGTTAACAATATTTCCTGGGGAAGAACTGCTGTATATATTTATATTATTGCTCAGGGACTATGCTTACTCTCCTCCTTTCTGTCATGAGTCCAAAAGGATTTCGATGTTCTGCAGAACATTACAGTGGTTCACCATATTGATTTGTCCTGGAAAGACAAATTCAGAATCTGTTTTCCAGTGCAATGATTAAAAGGCAACATGAAAGACAGTATAAAGAATACTGAGCCTGAAACTCTAGGGTGGATAGTACATAGGTGGAGGCAGTTTACACATGGTCCCAATGAAAACAGCCAAATTCGCCCTCAGGTATTTTTGTTTGCCTCAATTCTCCCTTCATTGCTTATTCGTGTTTTTTCTGGGTGTTGTTTTCAGAATGAATGCCTACATTTTTAAAACATTCACTAATATTTTGTTTTCAGATATAGCTGAAAATATATGCAGGAATAAGGGTACATTAATGAAGAAGTCATTAAAAGTAGTATGTCCTATTAACTAATTAGATGATCATGAAGAAAATTCAGTAGTTAATGTGATATGATATTATCTTAGCCATTTTGAATGAACTAATCAATTACCCATCAAAGCAATATTGTCAAACAACTGGCCCATTTTGTTTTAATTTTAAAAAAGCTTTTGCTGGTGAAAATGCATAATGTATAATTTACCATCATGAGTGCATTCATATTGTTGTACAACCTGTCTCCAGAACTTTTTCATCTTTCCAAACTGAAACTGTACACAGACAATTCCCCTTTCCTCCTCTCCACAGCCCTATCACAAACTTCTCTTTTTGAGTTTATACCTTTTCTTGTATTATTATTTTGTATGTATCATTAAATCTTATCTTTCTTATTCTTTTATAAGTTCTTTGAAGAAAAATTTTTCATCTTAAACATCTTTGTATTCTCCCCTAGAGTCCAAACTAGACAGGCACTAAAAAAAGTGTTGTGTTGGATTTTATTTAGATATAGTTAAATAATATGTCACTGATTATGTAATTACTTAAATTTATACAATATAATTTAGGAACACAATTAGTGTTTCTCAAATATTTAGTTATCTTTCAAATATTTAATATTAAGCACAAATAATTAGTACTATACTAGCATAAATCTAGTTACATTTCGTTTTATCCATTTATTTTTATGATATTTAGATGGTATCTTACTATGTTGCCCAGGTTGACCTTTAACTTGTGGGTTCAAGCAGGCCTCCTGCCTTAGCTTCTCAAGTAGCTGGGACTATAGGCATGCACCACCACATCCGACTAATCTAGTTTCATTTTAATCTGACATTCAGGAATTCAGAAATTTATAATTTTAATTGAAAAGTTAAACTAATTATTAATTCTGGGCTTGCTATGGCCCAGGGGCCAAATGTGGCCTATTAGCTCTGTATGGCCTATGAATAAAGAATGATTATTACATTTAAAAATGTAAAAATACAAAAATTAAAAATGTAAAAAAGGAAAAAAAACCAAGATAAAAAAGCACTATTTAAAAATATTATAATTTATACATTATATATAATGTGGGATTCATCTTAATATAATTATAAAACATGAAATGTAATTTTCTCCAGTTTAGCCCCCCGTTTCCCTTCCTTTATTCTCTTTCCTCTATTCTATAGAAAATTTATTTTCTGGTTCAAGGAATTAAACCCTGGGGTACTTGCTGAGATACATTCCCCAGCCCTTTTTGTTTTTTATTTTGAGACGTGAGTCTCATTGAGTTGCTTCGCTTCCCAGGCTGGTCTCCAACTTGTGATCCTCCTGCCTTCGCTTCTGGAGTTGCTGGGATTACATACGTGTGCCACTGTAGCTGGCTATTCTATAGTTCTTTCTTTTAATTATTTATAGTTTATTTTTTTAAGATTAGTGCATTAGAGATATATATATAAAGGTGAAATTCACTTTGGTATATTTCATGTATGTACATAGAATAGTTTGGTTAGTTTCATTCCACTCTTCCTCCTTCTCCCTATTCCTCTTCGCTCCCCCTCAATCTCCTTCTCTACTTCTCTGATCTCTCTTCTATTTCGTGGGATTCCCTTCTTCCTCTTTATTTTGGTCTAGCTTCTGTATATAAAAGGAAAACATTTGACCCTTGACTTTCTAGGTCTGATTTATTTCCCTTAGCTTGATATTCTCCATTCTATTCATTTATCAACAAATGTCATAATTTCATTGTAAAACTCCATTGTGTATATATACCACATATTTCCACATATTTTAAAAAACCATTCCTTTTTTGATGGGCATCTGGGCTAGTTCCATATCTTGGCTATTAAGAACTGAGATTCTATAAACCTTGATATTGCTATATGAGTCCCTGTAGTATGCTGATTTTAGTTCTTTTGGATACACATCAGGGAGTGGAATAACTGGGTCAAATGGTGGTTCCATTCCTAGTTTTTCGAGGAATGTCCAAAGCGGTCTAATTTGCAGTTTACCAACTGCGTATAAGTATACCTTTCCCCCAACATCTTTGCCAGCATTTATTATTATTTGTATTCTTGATAACTGCCATTCTAAGTGAAATGAAATCTCAATGTAGTTTTGATTTGTGTTTTCCTGATTGCTGAAAGATGTTGAACATTTTTTTCATATATTTATTGGTTATTTGTATTCTTTGTAGAAGTGTCTGTTCTTTTGCCATTTATTAATTAGGTTATTTGTGGGTTTTGTTATTTTTTTTTTGTTTTGAGTTCATTATGTATTCTGGATATCTATCACTCATCTGAGAAGCAGAGGACAAAGATCTCCCATTCTGTAGTCTCTCTCTCTTCTTGCTGTTGTTTCCTTTCCCGTGCAGAAGGTTTTTAATTTGATGTCATCCCACTTAATGTTTATTGGTTATTTTCTTGTGCTTTAGAAGTCTCGTTCAGGAAGCTAGTGCCTGTGCCAGTGCATTGCAGGGTTGGACCTACATTTTATTCTAGAAGTTGCAGAGTTTCTGGTCTAATTCCTAGGTCTTTGATCCACTTTGAATTGAATTTTGCACAGGGATCTCATTTCCTTCTTCTACATATGGATACCCAGTTTTCCTAACACCATTTGTTAAAGTTTCTGTCTTTTCTCTAATGTTTGTTTTTGGCACCTTTGTTGAATATCAGATGACTGTATCTATGTAGATTTTTCTCTGTATCTTCTAGTCTGTTTTGCTGGTCTTCATGTCTGTTTTGGTGCCAATACCAGGCTGTTTTTGTTACTAAAGCTCTGTAGCTTAATTTGAGGTCTGGTATTGTGATGCCTCCAGCATTGCTCTTCTTGCTCAGGACGGCTTTGGCTATTCTGGGTCTCTTATTCTTCCAAATGAATTTTACAACTGTTTTTTTTTTTTCTAGTTCTGTGAAGAATGTCATTAGTATTTTGGTAGGGATTGCATTGCATCTGCATAATGATTTTGGTACTATGGTCATTTTGATAATATTAATTCTGTCTACACAAGAACATGGGAGGTCTTTCTATGTTCTAATGTTTTCTTTAGTTTCTCTCTTTAGTTTCTGTAGTTACATTGTAAAGCTCTTTTATCTCCTTGGTTAGATTTATTCCCAAGTTTATTTTTTGGAGGCTATTGTGAATATGATAATTTTCCTCATTTCTTGTTCAGTAGATTCAGTATTGGAATGTCAGAAAGAAATTGATTTATGTACAATAATCCTGTATTGTTCCAGTTTCCTAAATTGGTTTATTAGTTCTGGAATTCTTCTGGTAGAGTTTTTTGGGTCTTCTAAATGTAGGATGATGTCATCAGGAAATAAAAATAATTTGACTTCTTTTTTTTCCTATTTGGATCCTTTAATTTCCTTCTCTTGCCTGATTGCTTTGACCTGAGTTTCAAGGACTATGTTGAATAGGAGTGGTGAAAGTGAACATCATCCTCTTGTTCCTGTTTTTAGATGAAATGCTTTCAGGTTTTTCTTCATTCAGTGTGGTATTGACTTTGAATTTGTTGAATATAGCCTTTACAATGTTGAGGTATGTTCCTTCTTTTCCTGTTTCTCTAGTGCTTTTAACATGAATGGGTGCTGTAGTTTGTCAAATGCTTCTTCTGTATCTGTTGAAGTAATCAAGTGATTCTTGTCCTTAACTCTATGTGGTGAATTGCATTTATTGATTTGCATACATTTAAAACAAATTTGCATCCCTGTGACAAAATCCAGGTAATCATGGTGCACTTTTTAATGAGCTTTTGAATGTGGTTGTCAATATTAAGAATTTTTACATCTAAGTCTGAAGTCTTTCTTTGATGTGTCTTTGGTTTTGGTGTCAGGGTAATACTGGCTTTGTAGAATGAATTTGGCAGTGTTCCCTCTTTTTCTATCTCATGGAAAAATTTGAAGAGGATTGACAATAGTTTGTCTTCAAATGTCTATTAGAACTTGCCTTAGAATCCATATAGTTCTAGGCTTTTCTTTGTTGGAAGAATTTTAATTGCTGCTTCAATTTCATTTTTTCATGTTGGTTGTTCAGGTTTTCTATATACTTACGGTTCAATTTAGGTAGGCTGCATGTCCCTAGAAACTTGTCAATATCATCAAGATCTTCTGGATTATTGGCAAATAAATTTTCAAAATAGTTTCTGATGATTTCCTGGATTTCAGAAGTATCTCTGGAGATATTGTCTTTTTGTCTCTAATTTTGTTCATTTCAGTTTTCTCTTGGTTAGTTTGGCTGAGTGTTTATGAATTTGGTTATCTTTTCAAAGAAACAACTCTTCATTTCATTTATTCTTTGTATTTTTTATTAATTTTATTAATTTTGGCTCTAATCTTCATTATTTCCTGTCTTCTGATTTTTGATTTTGGTATTAATTTGTTCTTTTTTCTAGGGCCTTATGGTATAACATCAGATTATTCATTTGGTATCTATTTTCTTTTTTAATTTAGAAACTCAGGCAATAAACTTCTCTCTTAGAGCTTCCTTCATACTGTTTCAGAGATTTTGATATGTTGTATTTCTGTTCTCATTTGTTTTTACAAATTGTTTATTTATTTATTTTCTCCCCGATTTCTTCTGTGATCCATTCCTCATTCAAAAGTGTATTATTCAATCTCCATGTGTTAAAATGATTTTTTTATCTCATTGTTGATTTCTAATTTCATTCCATTATGATTTGATAGGTTGCAAGGAATTCTCTCTATTTCTTTTTATATTTTCTAAGATTTGCTTTGTATCCTGAAATCTATTTTAGATAGAGTGCCATGTGCCACTGAGAGGATAGTGAATTCAGGTGTCAATGATGAAATATTCTATAGATGTCTTTTAGGTCCATTTCATTAATAGTATTTTTTAGTTCTGAAGAGTCATTACTTACTTTATGTCTGGATGACCTATCTAATGCTGAGATAGGTGTGTTGAAATCAACCAGTATTATTGAATTGTGGTCTATTTGATTTTTTTATATCAAAAAAGATTTGTGTACATATATGCACCAATATTTGGGTTATAGATATTTAAAATCATTATATCTTGTTGAATACTTTTCTTAAACCAGTTTGATGTGATCTTTTTTGTCTCTTCTGATAAATTTCCTAAAGTCTGTTGTCTGATATGAGAGTAGCTATCCCTACTTGCTTTCAGTTTCCATTTGCATGGCATATCTTTTCCAATCCTTTTACCTTCAGTCTGTGGATGTCTTTGCCTGTAAGGTCTCTTTTAAACAACATATAACCTGGTTGGGTCTTGTTTTTTAATACAATCTGCCAATCTATGTGTTTTAATTGGAGAGTTTAAACCAATGTCACAGAGAGGTTACTTTTATCTCCTGCTTTAAAAAATATATTTTCAGTGCTTAATTGAGAATTGATTCTCTTTTAATTGGCTATTCATCACTATTCTGGCTTTTATTTTTATTTTTCATTTCTTCTGTTTGAAATATTTCACTGAGTATGTTTTGTAGTTCAGGATTAGTGGTTATGAATTCTTTTAGTTTCTGCTTATGGAGAGTTTTTATTTTAACTTTAATTCTGAAGGATACTTTTGCTGGATGCAGTAATCTTGGTTGGCAAGATTACTTGTTTCAGGTCTTGGTGTACTTTATTGTAAATCATCCTGGTTTTTAGGGTCTGGGTTGAAAAAGCAATTAAAATCCTAATTGGCTTACCTCTAAATGTGAATTCCCATTTTTCTCTTGCACCCTTTTGAAATTCTATTTTTATTCTGTACATTGAGCATTTTCATTATAATGTGTCTTGGAGAGAATCTTTTTTGACCTTGCCTATTTGGGGTTCTGTTTGCATTTTGTATTTGGATTTTTATCTAATTCCTAAGATTTGTAAAATTTTCTGTTATTTAATTGAAAAAA
Organism: Aplodontia rufa; assembly: GCA_004027875.1. NCBI lineage: Eukaryota > Metazoa > Chordata > Mammalia > Rodentia > Aplodontiidae > Aplodontia > Aplodontia rufa. The sequence goes on along the minus strand of PVKS010011709.1, from coordinate 8,328 downwards.
ATTGTGCATTCCTTTAGTTTGTATTTTGTTGCCTTCTTTGACCCCAATGATTCTTAAATTTGGTCTCAATGTCATCCCAGATTTCTTGAATATGTTGGTCATGGCCTTTTAATATCTCTCTTTACAATTGAATGCATTTTCAAGATTATATACTTTATATTCAAGGCCTAAGGATCTGTCTTCAAAATGGTCTAATCTATTGGTGATGCTTTCCATTGATTTATAAATTTTATTTATTGAGTCTTTCATTTTCAGGATTTATTTAGTTCTTTTTCAGAATCTCTATCTCTTCATTGAAATGATGTTTCACTTTCTGTATTTTCTAAGTTCATTTCCTATATCCTCTTTTAGCTCTTGGAACATTTTAGCTATTACTTTTCTAAAATCTTTCTCTGATGTTTTGCCTACTTTGGTGTCAATGGAGTCAGTTGTTGAAGTGTTGTGGGCTGTTTGGGATGGTCTGTTCCTTTGCTTTTTCATACTGTTTGTATGTCACCTATTTCTTGTGATGATTATGGTTTTTTTTCTTTTATGCAATAGACTATTTAGTAAGCTTTTCTGGGTTTTATTCCTAGCACTGAACAAACAGAGATATTCATACCAAGGCAAATTATAATACAGCAGTCAGAAGCTGAGGATAAAGAGAGATTTTAGAAAGTAGCAAGAAAAACCTGTCAGATACAAGAGAACCTTTTAAGGATGAAAAGCAGATTTCTCAGCAGAAACCTTGCAGACCAGGAGGAAGTAGGATGCTATGTTCAAAGTCCTGAAAAAAATTGCTAATCAAGAATAATGTACCCAATAAAAGTGCCCTTCAATAATGAAGAAGAGATAAGGTATTTTCCAGATGGACAAAAGCAGAAAAAATTCATCACTGCAAGACCTGCCTATGAGAAATGTTAAAGGCAGTTTTTTCAAACTGAAGCAAAAGGACACTAACCAGTAAAATGATAAGAAATTATAAAAATTGCAAATGATAGTAAATATATAGACAAATACAGAGCAATAATACTGTAAGAGTGGGGTGAATCTTTTTAATTCTCAGAAAAATGTTAAAAGACAAAAGTAGTAAAAATACTTTTAATAGGTAAAAATATGTTAAAATATGTTAATAGATATATTACATAAATAGATGAAAATTTAAAACAAAATGTGTGGGAAGGAGAATTTAGAGTTGTTTTTATGTGCTCAAGCCCAAGTTTTTATGAGAATAAAATAGATTGTTATAAGATATCTTATATTTTATAAAATTTATAAGCCACATGGCAGCCACAGGGAAAATACTTATAGGGATTACACAAAATAAAAAGAGAAAGGACCAATGGGTCAAAAAATACTTCAAAGGAAAATAGAAAATATCTTGAGACATATGGAAATGAGAATACAACTTACTCAAACTTGGTGAATTCAGCAAAAGTAGTACTAAGAGAGAAGATTATTGTATAAATATCTATACTAAAAAAGGAAACAGCTCAAATACATAACATGACTTTACAGTGGAAGGAGCTAGAATAAGAAAAACAAGGCCCAAAGTTGGCAGAAGGAAAGCTGGTCCATACATAATGATAGAGTGGTTATTTACTCCTGTGTGCGGGAATTTATCCCTGGGATGTGTTCAACATGTATAAGTCCACGAATTTGATACATCACGTTCCACGGATCTAGAACAAAAAATTAAGACAAAATTCAGAGTTGAGACAAAAATCATATGACCATTTAAGTAGATGCAGAAAAAGCAGTTGGCAAAAATTTTACGTCCTTTCACAATGAAAACTCTCAACTAATTAGTTACCGAAGGAACGTACCTAAACATAAAAAATAACCACATATGGCAAGTCTATAGTTTACCTCATACTCAATAGTTAAAAGTTGAAAGATTTTCATCTAAGATCAGGAAGTAGACAAAGATGCCTACTCTTGCTCCTTCTATTCAGCAGAGTACTGAAAGTCCTATGCAGAGCAATTAGTCAATAAAAAGGGAATGAAAGCCCCAAAAGTAAGAGGAAGAAGTAAAATTTTATATGTGGAAAACTGTAAAGACTTGATCAAAAAACTGTCAGAACAAATAAATGAAGTTAGTCAAGTTATGGAATAAAAATTAATATATAAAAATCAGTAGTTTTCCTATATACTAGCAATGTTTGAAACAGTGTCTGCAAAGGAAATTAGAAAGCAATCTCCTTTATAATGGCACAAAAATACTTAAAATGGATTTAATCAAGGAGCTGAAAGGTCTACACACTGGGAAAGGTAAAATATTGATAAAATAAAGTGAAGTAGACACAAATGGAAATAATAACTTATGTTCCTGGATTAGAAAAATTAATATTGTAAAAATGTCAATATTACCAAAATTACCTACGGATTTAATGCAATCCCCATTGAAATTCAGACATTATTCACAGAAATGGAAAAAGTAGTACTAAAATTTATGTAGACCCACAATAGATCTGAAATTGCCAAACCCTTCTTTTATTGTTGGTACCAAGGTTTGAACCCAGAGATGCTTAACCACTGAGCAACATTCCTAGCCTGTTTATTTTTTTTTAAGAGAGAAAGAGAGAAACAGAGACTAAATTTTATTCAGTTTTTCATGCGGCCTTCATTACTCTGACACTTTGTTGTGTACATGGTGCTGGGGTTCGAACCTGCATCCTTGCACATGCCAGGCAAGTGCTGTAACCATTAAGCCACCACTGCAGGCCTAATTTTTTTTTATTTTGAGACAGGATCTCACTAAACTCAGCTCAGGCCCTCGCTGAGTTGCTTAGGCTGACTTTGAGCTTGCAATCCTTCTGCCTCAGCCTCCCAAGCTGCCTGAATTACAGGCATGCCTCACCATGGTGCCAAACCCTTCTTGAGTGAGATGAACAAAGCTGGAAGTATCATATTTCCTGATTTCAAAATATACCACAAAGCCCTAGTGATCAAAACAGTATGGTACTAGCATAAAAAGAGACACATAGACCAACAGAACAAAACAGAGTCCAGAAGTAAAGCCACAGTTCAATTGTCAGGTGATCATCAACAAAGGTGCCAATAACACACAATAAAGGACAGTCTGTTCAATAAATATTGTGGGGGAAAAATCAGATATCTATATGTGGAAGAATGCAGTTGGACTCTTGTTTTACAACATACATAAATATCAACTCAAAGTAGATTAAAGACTTAAAAATAAGACTTGCAAGTGTTAAACTCATAGAAGAAAACAGAGGAAAGGCTTCATGCCCTGGTCTTGGCAGTGGTTTCATGGATATGACCCCAACAGCAGTCAACAGAAGTAAAAGCAGACAAGTGAGACTACAGGAAACTCCCAAGCTTCTGCACTACAGAGGAAATAAAAACACAGAATATAAAGCAAACTATGAAATGGAAGAAAATATTTGCAAACTGTATATCTGTTAAGGGGTTAACTTACAAAATTCGTAAAGAACTCCTGTAACTCACTAGCAAAAAGCTAATATTCTGAATATAATATGGGCTAAAACCTGGAATAGACATTTTTCCAAAGAAGACATACAATTGGCAGATAGGAATATATGAATATTCTCAACATCATTAACAATCAAAACTTAAAATTATACTGTAGATAAAATTTGAAATTTTATTTACTTTGTTATTATTATTTTGGTATTGGGGATTGAACCCAGGGGTGTTTTGCCACCAAACAACATCCCAAGCCCTCTTTTGTTTTGAGATAGACCTTGCTAAGTTCTTTAGGTTGTCACAAAATTGCGATCCTCTTGCCTCAGCCTTCTGAGTCACTGGCATAACAGGTGTGCGCCATCATGCCCAACTGGAATTTTAAAATTTTAATTAATATCAGGATTTGTTTATTAGCTGTGGTGATATAGATTTCATATGTCTTTAGGTAAACATTGTAGGTCTAGATTGCAAGAATGAAGATGCATATTAATAAGCGGTATTTCTGTCCTCAAGATACTTATATATAGGTGGAAGTTTAAGTACAGCTCCGTGTAATAAAGAAGTATATACAAATTATCAATAGAAGCAGAAAGCAAATTCTTCTGTGAGAAACAAATTTTGACTTCATAGATATAGGGGTGGGTTTTTAAGGATGAATAGGAGTTCTAAAGGCAAAGAATAAAGATTTTTTTTTTCTGGGAATAACAAATGTGATGTGGCTAAATTGAAGATTATTTGGGGTCATATAAAATGTGACTAGGAATTAAATTTAAATTTTTGTGTGAAGTAGATCAGATAATGGAGAATTAATAAAAATTTAAAGTTATTCAATGAGGTAATTTTATTATTATCTCCATTTTACAAAGGAAAAAACTAAAGCACAGGAGATTAATTACCTAAGTCAAATGATCAATAAACGGTAGAACAGAGATGCAAGCCCACAAATTTTTCATGACTAGTTTTATTTATTTTTTAGAAGTATATATACAGGTGAGGGGGAAACATTATCAAACCATCAGTAACCAATGTATATATAATTTGTTATCCAGGGGTAATGCCAAAACATGGATGACCACCTTGGGTTTCACCTGTTGCAGTTTCCCCCAGAAGAACTCTTGCATTAAATGGGTATCTCGTGGAGGAATAACCTCTGCTTCTGAGATGGTTCCCCTATATTCCTACCCTCCAGTCTCCTAAGAGTTCTCCAAATACCCTCCCCCCTCTTCATCCCCCTCCCTACGCCTCCAAGTATCCTAGGGAGCCATCCCCCTATTACACACTGAGAATCATACAATTTGAAGTTATTGTTAAGTTAGCCGTCATGACTAGTTTGAAAATGTTGAGATTGTCCTACTATAAAGCAATGAAGAATTTGATATTAACTTAATACACTTGCCAAAATAGCTTTCAAAATAATTTTGCGAAAGTTTGAAATGTTTTATGTTATCAAATTCCCACTGTATGGGATTCATTCCCATCAATAGGAAGGACACTCATAATCGGAGATTGATTTTATTACAGCCTATTTAAAATTCGCTGCTGCAGCAGGAATTAGTTATCTTATTGAGTTTTATTGACATAGGGTCAATGTCGGGTGATGGTGCAGTTGTAATTAGTATTTGGTAAGCTAATAACTAGTGGTGCTACATAAGAATCTCTTAAAATTGTGCACTTTGCCTGCCAAACGCATTGGACAGTTGAAGATGAAAATTAGGAAGGATAATACTGAGCATTTCAGAAAAGAAGAGCAACAGTAAATTTCAGTCACTTAATGAGCCAGTTTTAATGCCTATTCACATTTCATAATGAACCGTTCTATTTTCCTATGGGTGTCCTAGTAACAAGAGTTAAATAAGATAATAAAAATCATTAATACTGGACTCCACTTTTATTCCTAAAATTACTCTCAGATGAGTTATACACCAAATTCCATGGTTCTTCATTTAATTTTTTTCCACATAATTTGTGTATGTGACTGGCAAAAATTCATTTTGATATATAGTTTACTCCTGAAATTTTGTTTGAAGTGGGAGATAATAGTTCTTTACCCTCCTCTTTTACAATATATTGTATTTCCAGGTAAATTTGAAAAATTAGAAGTACATTTCTATATCTGATCATGGTTTATTAGACCATTTGCAAGTACTTATACATATGTCTGCATGAGGATGGTACACATATTCTCATGTGTATATGTGGCTAAGAATTCCTGCAAATGGATGGTTTCATGATTCGGGAGTCCTAGTTACACATTTTATAGCCTTAGCTCAGGATGTCAACTTTTAGTGACAGTAGAATAAGAACCCAAATTGTTAGTCTCTCTCCATGTTCCTTGCAAGCCAGGCTCTATTTAGTGCTATTATCTACCGTATTTGTTCTTTAATGTAACATATACCATATTCTCTGTGAATGAGAACTCTGGGTGTGAGAGTGTGTGCGCACGTGCGTGTAAGTATATGTAACATTTTCTATCAGTATTTCAGATACAATAGAAGTAAAGAAATTTCTTTTGTTACATTAAATATAATCCTAGAAATTTTAATAGAGAATTGTAGAGCAAAGAAATTGTTCCATTAGTACTTAAGTATTTCCATTGAAAAACATTCAATACTTTGAAGATAAACCACTTAGTGACCAAAGCCTCTTAATATTTACTACTTAGGTTTATATTAACACTATAATTTTTGTTGAGTTTTTTAGATACCCGAGATTTAAGTGTGTTCATTTTTTATGCAGTTGAAAGTACAGAAGTTGTACTGTGAAGGGAATGTTGTGAAGTATGTCAACTTAGTCTACTTTTTAAAAATTTTTTTATCAATGAGTTGTATATTCATAAATGCATATAATTTAACAATATGATATGCATTTGATCATAATCCAGAGTAACCCCCACATTGCCCACACCCCAGCCTCTTGATTCTTCTGTATTCTGCCCTGTAAGTTATACATGTCTCTCTATATTTTTTCCAAAATTAAATGAGTGCATAAGTTTTATTTGGCTTGTTGGGGGGCAAAGATTATGCTACCTTGTTTATTGTCTCTCTTGATGTTTCCTTATCTTCTCTCCCTTTCTTCTTCTCTCCCTTCCACCTCTTTGCACCTCTCTGCCACCCCTACATATCTATGGTTCCCTAGACTATGTGTTGCTATGTCTTTGGTGGGTCTAGTATATGAGCTTGACTAACTTTCATCAAAGCCTGGGTTTTTCTCTAGACTCCACAAATGAGGGAAAACTTTGGACCCTTGAGTCTCTGGGTTTGTCTAAGTTCACTCAACATAATTTATTCCATTGCCATTGATTTACCTTCAAAAGAATATTGTTATTTCTAATAGCTTAATAGAACTTCATTGTGTATATATACCAGAGCTTTTGAATCCATTTGTCCAATGAGTGGCATCTGGGGTGTTTTCATAATTTAGCTATTGTGAATTGAACTGCTATGAACATTGAAGTTGATGTGTTGCTGTAATGTGCTGATTCTAACTCCTCTGGGAAAATACTCAGAAGAGGGATAGCTGGGTCATACAGTGGATCCCTAATATTTTTGAGGAGTGTGCACACAGCTTTCCAGAGTGGCTGTATCAGTCTGCAGTTTCACCAACAGTGTGCTAGTGTTCCTAACTCCCTGCAACCCCTCCAGCATTTGTTACTGTTTATATTTCTTCATCTTTGCCAATCTGATTGAAATGAGGTGAAATCTTAATGTAGTTTTGTTTTGCATTTCTCTGATTACTAGTGATTTAGAACACTTTCTCACGTATTCTTTGCCTTGCTTGATTTCTTCTATTGAGAAGTGTCTGTTTAACTCTGGCACATGTATTGATTAGATTATTTGTGTTTTTGTTATCAAGTTTTTTGAGTTCTTTGTATATTTTGGATATTAGTCCCCAGTTGGAGCAATTACAGACTATGATTATCTCCAATTCTGTAGGTTCTCTCTTCACAGTTTTGACCAACTCCTTGGCTGAGCAAAGCTTTTTAATTTAATGACATCCCACTCATTAATTCTTGACTTTACTTCTTTCACTTTGGAATTTTGTTGAGAAAGGTTGTTACCAACTCCCATATGTTGGTGTGTTGCTCCTAATTTTTCTTCTAACAGTTGTGTGGTAGTTGGTTTATTTCCCTGTTCCTTGATCCATTTTGATTTGATTTTTGTGCAAGGTAAGTGATGGAGATCTAATTTCCACTTTCTGCAAGTGGCTGTCCAGTTTGTCCAGCACCATTTGTTGAACAGGATGTCCTTCCTCCATGTTATGTTTTGACCCCCTTTGTCAAGGATCAGATGTTTAAAGATTTGTGGATTTGTCTCAGAGTCTTCTATCTATTCTGTTTGACTTCATTCTTATTTTGATAGCAATACTATCCTGTTTTTGTTACTACAGGTCTATAGTATAGTTTTAGATCTGGAATTGTGAAACCACCTATTTTGTCGTTCATAGTAATGTTTTGGCTATTTTTTTTCTATTTCCTCTACTTTATTTTTTTCACATTTATTAGAAGTATATAGCGATACAGGATACAGATGAGGGGGAAACATTGTCAAAACAGTAGCAATCAATGTGTATAAACTTTGTTAACCAGGGGTAATGCTAACGCATAGATAAGCTACTATGGGTTTCATCTATTGCAGTTTCCCACAGAAGAACTCATGTGTTAAATGGGTGTCTAGTATAGGAATAACATTGGCTTCTGGGATGGTTCCCCCATCTTCCCAATCACCAGACTCCTATGAATTCTTCATATACCCTCCCCCCTCCCCATCCCCTTCCCACCTCCTCCAAGTTACCTAGGGAGCTTTCACCCCTGTTGCATTGAAAGTCATTCAATTTGAGGTTTTGTTAGGTCAGCCGTCTGTCCTACTGCTTCAACATAAATTCTAGTATCAACAGATGAGA
>PVKS010011708.1:0-55862 GCA_004027875.1 Aplodontia rufa | reverse complement strand
CTCCCCTCTCTCTCCTCTCTCTCTCGAACAGGATTTGAGTCTTCTAGTGAGACAGTTAGGGTAAGAGCTCTTCGATGGGATTTTGCTCTGTGGAAGTTGGGGATGTGGGAAGTCTGTGTTGCTGAGTTCCCACCCTTGCCTGTGGAAGACACAGTGAGAATCAGAGCTGCCCCAGCCTCTGAAGCTGGCTTGGGAAAGCAACAGGAAGACATTTAAAGAATATGTTCCTCCGACCTTGGGCTCTGTTTCCTCTGTTGCATTGCCCCACAATGATAAATAGGTGTTATCATAAAATAAAGTCTGTACAATACAGAAAATTAAAGAGGGGAAAAATCACCCCAATTCAAACATGCAAAGGCAACCAGAAGTATTTCTTTTAATTATTCTATACAGAAATTTTTTCTTAGCTACATAGTCACGTTTATATATATATTTAAAAGAACTTCTTTCCTCATATATATCCCAAGCACTTTGTATTTTATGATCTTTTTAGATGATGCTTTATTGGATATATAATATTCCACTGAATGGATATACTTCAGGTTACTTATTCCATTTTTGGTCTTTTGGTCAAAAACAAAATAAGAAATTTTGTTATTTTTGTAGAATAACTTTTTCTCCATTTATGACTCCTATATTCTAGGATATGTTTGCAGTGGATTTAGTAGGCTGAAGTTTTGAAGATCTTAATGTGTTTTGTCAATTTGCCTTCCAAATGGGTTAGAGCCACTCCTGTTTGTGTTGATGTCATTTTCTTTTCCTTTGCCTTGGCTATCATCACTTTAAAATATTTTTACTATTTTGGCAACCAAAAATGCTTTCTTTTCATTTGTGCTTCCTTGATTGCTAATGACACTGTTTCTTTCTTCTGTATTCTATACTATTTGCATTTCTTCTTTTCCTAATTTTCAGTTATGTGTTCTTTGCTCTTGGGTATTTGTCAAATCAGTTAAAATTACAATTCCTTTTCACCCAAGTTGCAAATGTAGTATATGCTTGTGATAATAAAGGAAACAACTCAGGACACAGACACGCAAAGGCCAGGCCCCCTCGTTTCATCCCTGTTGCCCTGCTTTGTGGGCAGCCAGTGTTACAGGCCACCCTGTGTTTGTGCATACAAGTGCAGCTGGCCTTCTGTGTCTGCAGGTTGGTATCCACAGATTAGGCCGAAGCTGGGTGGAAAATCTTGGAAAAATGAAATTGAATCTGTACTGAACATGTCTAGACTTTTTTTTCTTGTCCTTGCTCACTAAATAATACACTGTAACAACTATTTACATGGCATTTACATTGCGTTGGTTATCATGGGTAATCTTGAGATGACAAACAACCTAAGGCATTCATAGAGATGTATTGGAAAGAGGGAGGGGGGAGGGATAAGGGTGGGTAATTAGGGGGGCTCCTGGGGGTAAATCTGATTTTCAGAATGTATGTGTGTATATATACATATGTACACGTATATATACATACGTATATATACATACATATATATGTATATATGTAATTTCGTTAGAAGCTTGTTTGATCAACAAATTTCTTAATAAAGAAATAAAAGTATACATGGGGATGTGCATGTGTTATAAGCCAATACTACACCATTTTATATAAAGGATTTTAGCATCTGCAGATTTTGATATCCACGGGGAACTCTAAGCCAAATATCCCATGATTACCAAGGGACAAATGTGTCTTTTTAAAGATAAAAATGGGGGTTTAGAACCATAGTAAAGATATTATTCTATAACTTATTTTGTTTTTCACTTAAAATATATATCATGGGTACAAGATCTTCAGAAATATAAAATAAAATATCTTTGGCACATTTCCGAGAAATAACTCCCTGACACGTTGCTTGACCATGTGCACAGTGTGACATTGTTGAATGTGCTAAATTTCCCCTGGAATTTCTTCCACTGATAGGACAGCCTGCTCTGCCCCTTAACAATTTGCTAAATACTCAACTCTGTTGTCCCTTGATTATAAAACATCCTTAGTTTCACAAAAGTATGAGTTAATTAAGCTATAATTAATTTTGTTGCAGAGTGAAGAGGAAATGAGGGTCCACACTGATTTTTTTTTTCCTCTTTAGCTTACTAGGCAGTTGTCCCATCACTCTTTATTGAATGGTGCTTTAAAAAGAAATAAAAACTTTCCTTTTCTATAGAGCAAATGATGTCTCTTATCCGTGCATAAATTTTTCAACTATAAACTAGTGATTCTACAATCAGAGGGTCTTTCTCTACGGGAAGGAAGATTTTGCACTTACTTGGAATTAGATGGTTATGCTGAGAATAACCTGATCTCCTTGGGCCCCAGATCTTTGCCTTGTAACCTGAATAACGCTGCTACTGCTGGGCCTCAGGGTCTGAGGAGCCCAGGATCTCTGTGCAGGCTCAGAACTTCTCACCAAGTGGGAGGGCACAAAAATAACTTCATTTTACAGCCGCCGGGGCCAAGCAAAACTCAGTGATTCATTCAGGTTATTCCTGCTTTCCAATCCAGTGGTTGTGACGTTCTATTGTGTATATATTATTTTATGTTAGCACATTATATTATTTAATTTTATTCTGCTCTTCCAATTTCCTTTCTTAGTGATAAATTTATCTTTGAAACTTCTATTCTGGATGGCTACTTTAATCACCGTGTGGAAAAATCTCAGGAAGTTTGTCTAGAAATAAGGGCTCTTCCGGTAGCATAACTATTATTTAACAAACATTTATTGTATGCCTGCTCTGTCCGAGGCACTGTGCCAGATGTTGTAGGAAACAGGAGGTGAAAAAAGCACTTTTCCTTTCTTCAAAGGTTTACACTTTACAACTTTTGTGGGGATTTTAGTTTCTTTCATTGACTTCAGCCTCTTACTGAGGGAATATCAATATTCTGTATTGTACTCACACCATCCTGACTCCAACGATAGGGGAGGATGTTTGCTGTCCTGCAAGTTTCGTGAGTGCATTGAATGCCGTGTCCTGTTTGAAGATCTCTTCTGAAGTATTGAAAACACCTGAGCGCTTGGCTGATGCATACTTTATAAGCTAAGATGGGCATGGCGATCCTGGTGTCTGTGTCTTCTGCTTGTAACTATTTCTTAGTCCCAACTTGTCTTCCTTTGGTTATTTGGGTTACTCATTTGGTCAACCAGGATCTAAAAATAAACCTAGAAACTTTGAAAGTCCCTCCCTGCCAGCTGATTGATGTGTCCTTTTGTGTTTTCCAAACTGTGCTGTGTAACTATTTACGTTTGCGTTATGTACAGCACTTAGCAACAACTCTGGAAACTAGCTAGCAGTATGTCCTGGCAGAGGCAGGGAGCTGGCCAGCCAAGGCTTGGAGGTTCCCTGCCCTCCCCCTCCTGTGCTCTGCAGCCCTGGGCTCCACCCTGCTGCCTGCTAGTTCCTGCTTTCAGCGTCTGTGAGGGTGGCCATGTGGGGACCAGGAAGAGGAGCAGGAAGGACTCCTCCTGCCCCTCTCCTACCACTTGAGGCTTCCTCTCCAGGTCAGCCTGGGTGGAGCAAGGGGAAGGAGGGCAGCCTTGTCCACCACTGGTGTCTTGGCACTGGTGACAGTCCTGAAGGCTCAGAGGTGCTGTCTCTGCATTGTCTGGAACTCTAACTGCATTTCCATAAAGGAAGGTCACAAGCTGTAGCTGGATTGTGCAGGATTATCAGGACAGAGCCCTGTGGCTCCTCTGGAGCCCCCTGATTGGTTAAGACACCCCCTTTTGGGTGACCTCGCCAGTGCTACACATTGCTGCCTGGGACGTCCTGTGCCTAAAGCTGCAGCATGCAGAACGAAGTCAGTCTTCTTGCCTTCAGCCCTCTTCTGACCTCTAAGAGTACTTGAGTTCTTTGATTTTTGGAGTAGTAATTGTACTAAAACATTCACGTCCTGATTTTACCGGGGGGGACAGAAGAAAGTCCTTGGGAATATAGACTGGATTCCTTGATTATTGCTTTTTAGCAGAGAATTCGAGACCTAATGTGTCAGGGCCATTGTGAAAGGCCCTTATTTTCTTCCTAAAGGAATCAAACTCCCCCCGCTCCCCCCAGTACTGGGTGGAGTGAACCCAGGGCCTCATGCATGCTAGTCAAGTGCTCTACCACTGAGCTATACCCCCCAGCCCTTGCTTCTTACTCTTAAGGCACTTTGGGGAACAGATTTGAAGAATATTTGATTTTTTTTTTTTTTTTTTTTTTTTTGGTGTGGAAATCTATATTTTTTTAAACAAAGATTCTTTGCAAGTTGATTTGTATCTTCTTTCTTTGGGGCTGGAAAACACAGATCAGCAGTTTACAAAGATTAAACCGTACTTATTTGGAAAGGGACAAAGTCTATGCCGTTGCTTATGTAGTTTTCACAGAAGGGGGCAAAACGGTTAAAGAGTAAAGCACTCCAGTCTCTAGGTGAAATTTTTTTTTTCCAACCTCAGAAGGGGTGGGCCCACTTGCAACAGGAAGTAATCATAGGACGGCGGTTTGAGTAATGAGAGAAGGCTTTTGGACTTGGCTAAGCTGTTTTCTTTGTACTGAAAGCCTAGATGGTCTATGGAAACTCTCCTGTTTCTACAGCATCTGCACCTTTTGCAGAGTGCGTGCACTATCCTCGGTGCACCTCCCCTGCAAGAGCAGGAGCTGCAGAGCTAGCTGGAGTGACAGTGCATCGGAGGGTGAGGCTGAGGAGTCTCGGATGTTGGTGTTTTCAGTCCTAGTCTATGAAAGTAGCTAGTCCTGAGAGATCCGTGCAGGCTGCAAGACAATCGGTATAATGCAGAGCCCGGGCCACATGTCTGAACACAACTGAGACACTTTCCTGTGCCACCCATGGCTAGAGTCTTCCCTTACTGAAGAGGATTTTTACACTGAAGCTGTACCCATGTGTTAATAATTTTATATGTATTGTGTGAAAATGTTGATATTTAAGCAAACCATTTGGTAAACTGTTGCTTAGATTGGGCCCTCTCGGAGGTCAAGGACTGGGCTGTTACTCATGTTAATTCAAGGGAAAGGGGCTTCTTGTAACAATGACAACTGCTGTCAGTGATTTATTCTTTACTATGTGCCAGACACTGTTCTGAATATAGTATCCCATGGAATCTTCTCACCCACCCTGGAGGGACTGTTATCCCCCACTGCACTAAGGAGGGATGGGTTAGATAATATGCCCGAAGGCATGTGAATGGTGAGAGTCTCGACTCACTCTGGGTGGTCACTGTAGCCATGATCTCCCAACCACTGATGCTCTGCCCCTGGACAGGGCTCTATGACCCCAAATCAAAGTGTCGCTGAGCCTCATGAAGCCTGCAACAAAGGACTAAAAAATTGAGAATGGAGGAATTTTTCTTCTCAGAGGTCATGTGGTTTCTGCTTTTTCTCTTCTACCTTCTTCTGAGTCTTCATCTTACATTTGGCTTCTAAATGGCCAACCAAACCCATAAGGTTGCAGCCTAAGACTCTGGTCTCCCTTAGTATTTCCTGGGTCTGATCCATATGCAAGAGATTCCTGTTGTCGATCCAAGTCCACATGTGCTGTTGGAATCTACCAACAAAGTGACCACCTGCCTTTGGGTGACTGTTCATCCTAGGTTCACTTATGTCTGCCTCATGCACAGACTTCCCCAGGGCCATTTTTCCTGAGCAGGGGATAGCGAGCGGGTAAGGTGGTGCATACAGCAATGGGAAGTATTCATGGCAGAAAATCAACATCTCTGGAACAAACTGATTTTCTACTTTGATAAACATTTTTGTTTATACAGTCTCAATTTAAAAATTTATATCTATAATCCACATAATTTATTTTTCCTTAGTTTACAAATGATAGAAACCTAATTCAAAGGGTTTTAGAGGAAAAAGATTGCTTCATAAAGGCAAAGGCCTGGTTGGATGTAGATCTCAAACAAATACCATCAGAAAGCTGTCTCTTGCCATCTCTTAGCTCTGTTCCTCTGCATTAGTCTTATCCACAGGCAGGTCTTCACTTTTTGATTTCAAGATGCAGGCTTATCTATTAGCTGAGCCACGACTGCAGAGAGCTTTTCTTTTGTTATAGTTCCAGCAAAATTCCCAGGTCTTAGTCTTTTTGCCCTAAATTGGTTACATGCCCATCTCTCAACCGAATGTGGCAGCCAAGCTGATTGTTGAGGCCCAGATTATTGCCCATCCCTTGAGAGGGATTAACACCTGCATCCCATTAGAGCACATGGACTGGGAATGGGGGGGTGTCCTCCCAGGGGACAACTGAGATGTTAGTACCAGAAGAAGTGGGGATGCATGCTGTCCATGCAAGAACATCCCAAGTCACTACTGACCACTTTCAAATTTATTTCAAGTAACTGGACATCTAACAAAGATTTTGAAGTTTCAGTGAAGACTGGGTCATGTTTATATTGTTGTTTGTACCTGACTCGTCTGATGACCTAGGACACCTAAAGTGCTGGGAATGGTCTAGATCTTCTGTTTTAAAAAGTTATAATCCTGAAAGATGATGCTATTAAATGAAATGAAATTGCTAATAAGATTTGCATCTTTTTGAGAAAGCCAGTCACAAGGTGGTTTTATCTTCAATTTTTGATCAAGTAGGATAAGATTTCAGTGACTCTTGCTTGATGTCTTCTATTTGAAATCTCAGCTGTTCTGGCATCAAAATAACTTTGGTGAATTACAAAAAGGCTTTGGATAAACTCTTAGCAGTACCTGGAATTTAGTTTATCCAGCTAATTATTAAAATGTCCTGTTTATGTACCAATGATCGTAATACCCACTGGTAAATAATTGCTTAGTTTTTAACTATAAATCAGGAACTTTGAGGCCTGGAGAGGTTAAACCAGTAAGACTTCCTTCTTGCAGATTTAGATTGATCCTGTGCAACCTCAGATGTTAAGCAGCAGTCTGGGTGTTGTATTTTGTGTGTGTGTGTGTGTGTGTGTAGATACAACTTTGTGTTAATAGGATTGCCATATCCCTGTGCTAACTCAACCTGCTGTAGTGAGCCCAGATGTCTTTTGAAACAGTTTGTCAGTTTATTTTACCTAGCAAAATATGCAGATGGCTGCCTTAATTTCTTCCACTTATTTAAAAATTTGAATTTATGACATTAAAAAAAGTCCTCTCATATGCCAGGATGTCTTCCCCCCTCTCTCTTGATTTTCTTGGTGCAATTGTTATTTGGTTTCATGCTGTTTGGGGGTTTACCACTGTGGCCAGGGTAAGCAGAAAGGGAGTTTAAAAGGACGTTAAGGAGCTCCTAGAATTTCTAGGAGGCACAGTCAGGCTTGGAGACCATATAGGCAGGGGCAGTCCACGGATTCCACCACTGGTGGCTGCATGGAGCCTCCCATGGTCCCCACTGAGCACAGGCGCCTCTTCTGGTACCACCATGTAGGTTCCTTCTCTGGGGATCTTAACGCTATTTTCCTTGACAGCTGGGCATCTCTGCAGTCCTTCACCACTCTCTACCACAGTGAATCCTGCATGGTACCTCTTTGGCTCCGTCTCTTCTGAAAAGCAGTTCTTTGTGGCTGCTTCAGGTGGTGGAGCCCAGGCCACTTGCCTGCACCCCAGGTACAGGGTGGGTTGTGGAGGCAAAATCTTGACTCTCATCTTAGGGAGGTATGGACTCAGAAGGTAGGAAATGTCTGAAATGTGGGAGCAATATTTAAAACATACTGTTTGACCACAAAAGGTGACAGATCCCTACACACACCCCAAAAAAGGGGTCCTGGCTTACCTGTGGATAATTTCTCTGAAACATTAACTTATTGTGTTGCAAACAGATTATCCAATGCTGGGTACTTTATAAAAAATATATTACTTCACAGTTTTAGAAGCTGAAAATCCACAATCAGGTAAGCCCCTGATGAATGTGGCCTTGGTCCAGAGAAGACCTTTTATAAAATGACCAGGTGTGAATAACATTAGCTTTAAAGACAGAATAGAAGCTTTAAAGACATCTGAGTGTTTGGTTGGCCTGAGTCAGTCTCCCAGAGCCTCATCACCTGAACAACCTGATAAAAATCAAATTCCTGCATGTGTAGAGCTGAGGACCAGGTCTTGGGCCTTGTGAGACACAGGCTTTGCGAGGTCCAGCCACAAACAAAGTGTCTACTCCTCTCTCACCTCCCCTTTGGTCTTGCCTTTCAACTTTCATTAACCCCAAACATGAACCCCAAACATCAGGGAGGATTGGGCAGAGCCTGGCATATCCAAGGAAGGTGCTGATGAGAAGCTTCTTGAATGAATGGGTAAAGAGTACTCTCTGCTGGTGACACAGTGGCAGTGTCTGGGGCAGGAGTGGTCAGTTCTGGAAGCAGGGGTCCCAGTTCTGAACCCTTCTTCTGCTTACTATAAACACCTTCTGATGTCTCTCCTGGCTCTGATGCTTGGGTCCAGACAAGGTTTCTCCCAACAAAGGTGAAGGGTTTCACGGCACAAAAGATTTCCTTCATGAAGAGCCTCAGGGCAGCTGCAGGGTAGGGTCTGCTTTCTTTGAGGTTCTAATTGTTTTACATTTGTTTTCTTTGTTTCTCCATTTATAAAGCAAATTGGGGGAACATTTTTTTTTTTTGGAATAAAGTGTCATATTCTAGAATTGAAAATAAAACCAATTAAGATTGTTTTAAAAAAATGTAAGCTGTGTTTTTTGGGTGGAGTGTTAGTTGTGGGAAAGTGGGTTGACAGTTTTTATTGTTTCCCCATGAGAATACCAAGCATTTAAAAGGCACTTATGAAATTGATTTGACATTAATTCACATCACATTCTTATTCTAAAGATGTTCTTTGCTTCATTTATATAGTACATAAATAATAAGATAAACAAAGGTAACAATGTTTATTTTGAAGAACAGATAATATACCTTGAAAGCTCATAATTCTGTTGCAAAGTGGCATTTATTTGATAATGACTTATGTTTTAAGGTGATTTATTACTTAGAAGTTATCATTCCCCCAAACCCCAACTTCAACTTCATGATATAGAAAATTGAAACACTGACTTCGTTTTAAGTTTCAGGCTCCCAGAGTCCCATCTGCAAGAGTTGGGGGTGTTAACACTCAGCTGCCCTCCACACAAGGTGTATAAAGGCTGCTCACATCTTTCTTACTGTACCTTCTTCGGTGGGCATTCATTTCTTGTCTCACTCTAATGTGGGAGTTAACTAAACTGGCCAATAAATGAATAGCTTCTTATACAACACGCATAGGAATCCCAAAGGCTCTTATTTTAGACGAATAAAAAAGTAAATCAAAACGTCCTCATCAATATACCCCATTTCCACGAGCTCATCGCTTCCTGGAATAAGGTTGTGGCTGACGTATATCCTTTGCCTTCTTCCTGATTGCACAGGATGGCAACACAACCTGGAAGTAATTCCCCCCACAAGCTGATGCTCAGGGCTGGCTTTCTCCTGGATCAAGCGCAATAAACCACTGAATAAACCAGAAGGTGCTGGGTTGAGGCCTAAGGGTCTTTATTTGACCAGTGGTGATTTCAAAACCTAAAATTTGTTACCAACTTAATAAAAAGAGGGTATCTTATAAAAATTTAAATTTCAGGCTTCTCTTCAAAAATTATATGCATCTGAGATCCAATTCCTGCAATGGATGTTGGTGAGCTGAGCAATGCCTGCCCTCTTTAGAGGGGACATGGGCACACAGGTTCATGGAGATCCTACCCTAGCTACTGTTGTGAACCCCCACTGGCTTCACACACCTACAAGCATGCCTCTCTTATAAATATCTCCATCTCCTCCTCTTTTTGGTAGTAAAGTAAGCATGATGTAATATTTGTCATTTTAGCCATATTTAGTGTACATTTTATGTCATAAAGTAGCACAAGCATGATGTCGTGTGCCCATCCCCATCATCCATCCCCAAAACTTTTCATCCTCTGGAACTGAAACTCTGTACCCTATAAACAGCAACTTCCTATTCCTTCTCCTCCCCGCATGCCCTGGTAACCACCCTTCTACCTTCTGTCTCTGTGAACGTGACTTGTCTGGGGACCTCAAATAAGTGAGATGGTACGGCATCTGCCTTTGGTGATTGGTTTATTTACTTAGCAGGTCTTTGGAGTTTATCCATTTGTAGTATGTGTCAGAACTTCCTTCCTTTATTAAGGCTGCATAATAG
This sequence comes from Aplodontia rufa, assembly GCA_004027875.1. NCBI lineage: Eukaryota > Metazoa > Chordata > Mammalia > Rodentia > Aplodontiidae > Aplodontia > Aplodontia rufa. The sequence goes on along the minus strand of PVKS010011708.1, from coordinate 45,741 downwards.
TCCTTTGTAGGTATAGACCACATTTTGTAGACAGTTGGGTTGTTCCCCCTTTAGGCTACTGTGAATAATACAGCTATGAACATGCTGTATGCAAACCAATTTGAATCCCTTAAGGAGTTGTGTTTTTTGATATTTTCTCTACAGCTTCCCAGCTGTGCTCTTGAACTCCAGCTCTTCTTTCTCTCAGTGGATCCTTGCAAGCTACATAATCCAGATTGGGCTTTAGTCTAATGAATTAACTTTTGGGGAAGAATTGAAAAGCATTCTTCAGGACATCTTGTGAAAACATAGATTCTTTAAAATTGTGAAAATTAGTTGCTGTGATATTTTTAAGATTTAATATCATATTAATAAAAACGTCTGGAAATAACATTTTGTAATTTATTCAGTCTTGAATTTAGTTGTGAAAAGCTCCTGCTTGAGAAAGAAATTTGCAACGTACTTGATTTTCTTGATCTGAACGAAGCTCGTTCATCTTCGTGCTATGTATGCTAGTGAGATCTGCTTGTAGGTGTTGATAAATGGGAAATCTGAAAATAATTGAGTTTTTCCCCCTGAATGTTCAGGTCGTGTTAGGAAAAGTGAATATTAAATGGAAAGGTTGACATGGAGTTTTTGCTGTTTGTTTGGAGTGATTACTATTTCTGCTCTTTTTTTTTTTTTTATTGAGGGCAGCCTAGATGTAGTTATCTGACATTGGCATATGACAATTCAATTTTATTATTACATGGATAAAACGATGTCAGCTCAGAATTTTGGACTCTTAGGCTGGCACTGGGATAGAATTTGCACTGCTAATATTTATTTAGCATTTTGGACTAAAGCGGTTGTGGATATGACCTTTTGAAATTACGAGTGCACCTAACATTGCTCAGAGAACATTGAAACTTTTAAGGAAAACAAACTGCTTTCATGTACTTACAGAAATAGAGAAGTATGAATTTACAAATAATTTGACATGCAAATAGCAAGTCCTCCTATTCTCTTCATTAAGCCTGGACTTCTCACAACTGCTTTCCCACTACGTTTTAAAGCCCAGCCCCTGTTTAGTGTTTTCTTAAAAGCTTTCTGATTGCATTTCTTTGAAAGTACTTTATAACCTACACTTTTAAAGTAATGCAGCAAGCATTCATCCAAATTACTGGATTTCTATTGTAATTACCCTTTATTTGCTTGTATTTTTAAGGAAAAAACAAAACAACACCAGTTTGAAAGTGTGGAGGAAACTTTTTCATTCCAAATGGTCTTAACCATTGAATCATATTTCAAGGATCCATTCAATATCTATATATGGACACATTATTTGTGAGTAAGGGGTTGGCTTTTATTTTCTAACCTTTAAAATTTAAGGTGAGTAGGGGCTATCTATCCCTAAAGGTTTAAATTTAACGCTTGTGTTGTACTTTGGAAAGTGCTCGCCTGCCTGCCTCATCCACAGTGCCCAAAGATACTGTGTGTGATCGAATAAAGGAATTCATTTTCCTGTGATAAGTCTTAGGTGCCTTAGACTGTGGGTGTACAGCATGCATTTAGCAAAAAAGACCTTTTTACTATTCAGGGCTGCATTGTTTCCAAGTGACAGATATCTAACTCATTATTTAAGAAAAGTAGCGCAAATAACTGCAAATTCCAGAGGATGGGATTCAGATCCACTGGAATAGAGGTGTTGGAAGAACATTTGGAATCTGCCTTACACTTTCTGGGTTTTCTCTCTGCTTTTGTCTGTATGACCTAATTCTTTGTCTGTTTTCTCCATGCAAAGGGCATGGTCCAGGAAGCTACGGTCCTCATCCTCCACCATCATCCTCACAATTAGCAGTCTTAGAAAAAGGAAAAGTTTCTTCTATAGTAGCTCTGACAGAATTGCAAGGAAGAGATGAAGTTAGTTTTGGAGCACATGCTCATTCCTGAGCCAATCACTACAGTGGGGAGGGATGACAGGCCAGGCCTGGGTCACATGGTCATCATTGTATAAAGGGCTGGGGAGTGGTTGGTTAATTACAGTGTTTGGGAGAGTTCTTCATAGAAGAGCAGGGTCTGATGTCAGAAAAAAATACATGCTCACAATATTGTTTGAGTGCCCTGAAAACTAAGAGGAAGGACCCATTTTCTTCATCCTTGTTTCCTCTAGGGAAGGTGATGGGCCTTCATAAAGTTGCTCAGTTAATGATGGCTGAGTAAATGAATGGATTAAGGGAGTGATAGAAGAGCGCTTAGTTAAGGACTTACTTCTAGGGTGTCAACAAAGTTAAGGGAGACAAATGAGGGATGGCAAAGCCCCTCAGAGGCAGCAATTGCCGGAAGCTGTTAGAATTCCCAGGACTAAAGTCAGGAGGGGAATTGTTCCTGGAAGCAGAAAGAGCAATAGATGTTGGAGAGGGAGGGCTACCAGGAGCCAAGCATGGGGCATGGGAATGCACATGGCCAACCTGGGGCCTGATAGGAAGGGAAAAGATGGGGAGGGAAAGTGCTCCGGTCTCTTCTTGTCCCCTCTCCAGTTCTCTGCTGTCTTTCCTTTTACCTGAACCCATCTAGAAGCTAGAGGACAAGAAAGTCCAGTCAATTTGGTACACCAGAATCAGTCTCCAGAGGTTCTAGAAGGTATACAGATCATCCCAGTCTTCTTTCTCACACTCGGCCTTTTTCTAACCTAGACCTGATGTTTTCCTCTAGTCTTAGATGTATTCTTCTCTCTCCTGCCCCAAGCACAGTACTTATTTTGCTGTCTTGGGCCACATGCCATCACCATGGGTATGGTAGATGTCTGGACAGAAAGCACCACAGCCCCAACATGTGAAGAGTGTCCCCTGAAGCTGTGCAGTGCATGGCCTGTTCTATAGCCCTGCCTTTGCAGAGCATTCTGAATTGTGTTGGCTACTAGTGAAGGTGGGAGAGTCCAAGGAAAGAAGAGAGTAAAAGGGAGATGGCTTAAGGTATCATAACTTAAAATTTAGAAATGACGACCTAGTTCACGTCAGGGGTGAGTGCCTTGTTCTCTCAGTTTGTCAAACAGATGCTGTCAGGGCCCAGGGCAGGAGGACTAAGGTTTTACTGGCAATCACTAAAGCAATTGTGATCAGTTAGGGAGAAGCCAGATTAAGGAAATACTTTGACAAGAGGTTATTATTGTCAGAGAGAGAGGGCAACAAAAGTCTCTATCAAGCTTCCTGCAGAGACCAGAACTGCTGGCCTTGGCCTTCATAACACATTCAACTGATGAAACAGCATCTCCTTGTGTCCACCTTGCTGGGAACAAGGGATCTGGGATAAATGCTTTGTGATGATGAGCCACGGGGAACTCAGATACGAGAGCAATAGGTAACACAATCACATTGCACACAAGCGCCTTTGTAGTTGGGCCTGGGGGTGGGGACTCGTTGTGACTAAGACCCCTGACTCTTAGGCTTGCAGATGAGTGAAATAATAGGTGGAAGATGCTCACAGACTATCAAGTGCAGTATGAAGGTTTGATGCAATGCATGCACCAAATGTTTGCCTTTCCCCATTTTTCCTCTCCTGTGTTAGTCCCTTTTGGGTCTCTCTTCACCTTACCTCTTTAAAATATCCAAGAGTGTGAGACTTAGGAAGCAAGGACTATGAAGTGCAGATAAACTACCTGGGAATTGCCAGTCCTCTCAGATCCCTACACATGTGACTTCTGGCTGAACCTACATGTTTAGGGTTGTGCTTGTATTTCTCAGAAGACACTGGAGAATTAATCGAGTGTGTCTACCACAATCTTTCCTGAGATCACCCTTGAACTTGTAACTAATTTCAATAGAAATAGCAAATATTTCCCTACATCTACTATGTGTCATCCACTCTTCTGGCCAATAGACATCCAGGAGTGCAAAAGACAGGCATTTATGCTCTCAAAAAGAATTAAAATACAATTGAAAACTTAGAAATGGAATTTTCATTAAAGTACAATTATATGACTTCATATAGCAGAGTAGAATGATTATGAGACCATGCTTTGCTGAGTAGTCATATTTAAACAACAGAAAGGAACAGCCATGAGAATAGTAAGAACAAGAGTATTCCAGGGAGAGGAATATTCTAGAGGTGAGAGTGAGCTTATCCTCTGCGAGGCATAGAAAGAAAACCAATGTGTTCATCTAGAGGGTAAAGGGGAAATATTCAGAAAAGGATGCCAGCCACATAGGGGCTTAGAGGTATCCAATGGCTTTGAGCTCTTTCAAAGGGCAATGGGAAACTATTGAAGGACTATATGCAGGGAAATAACATATTCTTTCCCATAAATGTTTGCTTTTGATAAGAATTTATGAGAGTGGGCTGGAGCTGTGGCTCAGCAGTTAGAATGCTTGCCTGGCATGTGTGAGGACTTGGGTTCGAACCCCAGCACCATATACAATTAAATGTTGAAGAAACAAAGGCCAGATGAAAAATAAATAAAATTCATTCTCCATCTCCCTCCCTCCTTCCCTCCCTCTCTCCCCCCTTAGGAAAAAAAAATTTATGAGAGTGGATAAGAGCTGAAGCAGGAAAACTCTTAGGTTTTGTTGTGACCCAGCATGTGATGGTAGCTTGAATAAGGTGCTGATAGTAATGGAGACAGAGAAGTTGAGAGGTTAGGGGAATCTTTTAAAGGCAGAGCTAATTTGATGGGTTAAAATTAGTTGGGAAGTGGGGGAGAAAGGAGACTCAAGAATGATTCCTGGTATTGCATCTAGTACTTTGGAGAATGGTACTGTCTTTTGTTCTGAGCTGGAGAAGCGTAGAGGTAACTTGGGGGTGTATTGTGAGGATGAGGGTCAGGTTGGTGATTAAACTTTATATAGAGGGAGTTGTGCCCTCCCACTCTAGTTCATGTGTTAAGTCCTAACTCTTGTACCCCAGAATGTGACTCTTTGGAGTTAGTCTTTAAAGAAACGATTAAGTGAAAGGTCATTTGGGTGGGCCCTAATCCAATACTGGTATCATTATTAGAAGAGCAGATTAAAGGTGCCAATACACAGAGAAGGAAGATGGTGGGAAGGTATAGCAAGATGACATTGTAAGCCAAGGAGAGAGAACTCAGAAGGAGCCAACCCTGTGACACCTTGATCTTGAACTTGTAGGCTCCAAAATTATGAGAAAATAAAATAAATTTTGTGGTTTAAGCCACTAGCTCGTGGTACTTTGTTATGGCAGCTGTAATTGACTAATGCATGTGAAGTGAAAATGTTAGTGAGACCAAAATGAAAATGTCTGTTGAAAGTATTGAGTCACTAGTTGGATAAGTGGACCTAGAGAGACATGAAAGCTAGAGAGAAAGAAAGCTAAAGGGCCATCAGCATAGAGATGTACTCAAAGCCTTGGACTGGATGAAACAACTTTGCATGTGAATGTAGGTAGACAGAGAGGAGCCAGAGCTGAGTCCCAGGGGACTGAGGAGCAAGCAAGGAGTGACAAGTGGTCATTGAAGAGCCAGTACTTGCTGTGTGGCCATTACTCTTATTTATGCTAAGTAGGGCATCACACATCCAGGTTCATCCAGGCCTGGGGAGATTCCTGGGATGTGGGACCCTCTCTGCTAAAACTGGGGTGTTTCCAGGCAAACTGAATGAGTTGGTTATCCTAGTAAGAAGGAAGATTTGACAAGATATAAAGTATTTCAACTTCCTGTCTTCATTGAAAGGCAACTAGTCTAGGAAAATGTTATAACTATTACAATCATTGTCCTTGAGTATTTATATTTCTTCCTTGAAACTACCTAGAGATGGGTGCTTCCACTGTGAGGTAAGCTAAATAATGAAAAAGCAAGCCAGACACCTTTCAGTTCCATTATCTCCTACTTAGTTTCATTTTAACAAGAATGTTTTCTTGGCTTGGGTTTGCATTATTAATGATTTCATACATTTCAGGGTGCACATTTTGAGTAATTATTTCCCCCATGACTCTAAGCATTTGCTTCAGTTAATTGAACCTTTTACTGAACCCACTAACAATACCCTTGGCATCGTATGAAATCCAAAACTGGAGTCAGTTTCTATTCAATGAGGTTTTTGCTGGTTCAAACTCAGCAGATGCTCAAAAAGTAAACTCAGGACTAAGCTGATTTACCTTCCATGTCCCATTTTGGGTGACGATAAAAACAAGGCCCTTCAGTTCTTCCAGTATAGTAATGAGGGCTTGGACCTCACCATGTCTCACTGGTCCAGAGTGGTTCTTCAGCCAGATCCTCCCACCATACACAGTTCTTCCTCCCTTGCTCCATCTGACATTCTTCATCTCTCCCATCCTCCTGGAGCTGGTATTGGACACATTCCCAGCTCTACCTGACCAGAAAACCATCCCCATATCACATGATATGGGCATCAGTTTATACTCCCCAAACATAGGTTAATGCTAAGGCCAAATCTGCCAAAAGTGTGGGTTGCCTTCTGTGTTAGTTTCCCAGGGCTGCTGTAACAAATCAGCAGAAACAAGTTTAACAACAGTTTTAGAGGTTGGAAGTCTGAAATCAAGGTGCCAGCAGATTTCCTCTGAAATCTCTAGAGGAAAACCACATTTTTCCTTAGCTTCTGGTGGTTACCAGTAATCCTTTCTTACCTTTATTGGCTTGTGGACACATCACAGCAATCTACATCCCCATCTTGATATGATGGTCTCTTTGTGTGTCTGTCTTCATGTTCTTTTATAAGGACAGTAATCATTGACCTAGGGTCCTCCCTGAGCTAATATGACCTCATCTTCAAGGACCCTGTTTCTGAATAAGGTCACATTCTCAGGTACTGCGGTTAGGACTTTGATATATCTTTTAGGCAGATAAAATTCAACCCAGAAGAACTTCCTGATAAGTCCCACAAAGAAGGACATTTAGTCATTAACAGAACCTTTTGAGTTTTCAACTGCACACTCAAAACACTAACATTTGCTGACTTTGAGGCAGAAGACATAGTGCATGATATGGAGGCAGATATGTTTAAATCCTAACCCTATTAATTGTTTGAGAGATCTTGAGTAAATCATTTGTTTTTTGACATCTAGTTTCCTTACTTATGTATGAGTGCAATATCTACCTACCTTATGGAACTATTGTGCAATTCACATGAAATGGCTTATACAAAGCATTTGGCACAGAACCTGGCATAGCCCAAGTGTTTAGTTAATGTTTTCCCTCACTTCTGTTTTAAATTGAGCTGATTTCATGTACCATAGTTGCAAATTTCATTGTAGTCTTCATAGAATTTCAAAGTAAAAACTATCCATGCAATGTTGAAGTTCATCGTGCATCACTGAAGTTTTGTAGTTGAGGAATGACTTTTTGGTGGAATTGATAATTTTGGAAATGCAGTTGAAAATGGAGAAAAGGAAAAAGAGGCGAAAGACCTTGCTTTCCAGTGAAGTCCATTCTCTTTTTGTTTTTGTTTGTATGCTTTTAAATTGCACTAACTAACCCTTGCCTACAAGCAAGGCTGAAGAAATAGAGGTATTTTTGGTTGGGCACTTTCCCATCCAGTTATAATAGACAGGACAAAATGAACATGTTGGCAACTTGAAATCTCTGACTCGGCTCCCTTCACTTGTTTACAAACTGTTTCATGATGAAAAGCATTTCCTACTGTCCAACCGAAGTTGTCAATTCTCACTTAAGTCTTAAAGAATCCCTTCAAGAATAAAAACAAAATAGTTGTTTCTAGAGTAACTAGAAATGAGTTCTTTAACTCATGGGAATTTAATGATCCTTCATTTATACAATAGTGATTTTTTTGTGTGTCTATAAAGAATATCAGGCAATGTGCAAAAGTTCTGAGGTTAGAGCAGTTAGTAACAGTCTCTACTCTCATATAGCTATAGTCCAGAAGAAAACTAGAGGCACATGAATCAAGAAGAGCTTAAAGACAGGGTGAGCTTTAGACATACCACAGTAATCAGTGTTTTCCTAAATATTAATATCATTACAATTAAAATTGGTGTATCTTATGGAACTCATTATTTAAATAAATTCATTGATTTTTTTTTTTTCTATGTAAAGAAGCAATTTGAAAAATTTTGAAGCAATTTGAAAATAGAATTCCTATTGTGATAACAAGGAATGGTGGGAAAGGTTCTCTTATTCAGAGTCAGGGAAGTCTGCTGATACCATGGAGGAGTTGGAATTTGATGGATAGGTAGGAAATAACTGAGAGGGATGTGTGAGTAAATAACATTCCAGTAATTCCAGGCATTCCAGGAAGAAGGACTAGTACTAAGAGAAGGCCAGTGGTGATGAGCATGAAAAAAGACAAGCTGGTGTGGCTGGGGCACAAAGAGCAAGAGGAAGCACCTTATGCAATGAGACAGTGACCAGACATGTGGGAAAGTGTTAGGCATGTTAAGGACTTCAATCTTCCCGCCAAGATCAGTGGAAAGCCACTGAGTTTTAAGGTAGGGGGTGTCATTTTGGGGCACATGAGATGATCATATTTGCTCTCTGCAAAGATTACTCTAACAGAATGGACTGGCCTGGACCCAATGTAGTGGCTGGTCAGACAGGAGCCTAGGCAAGAGGTGATGGTGACTTGGTTCAAGATGGTGGTAATTAAGAAAGCGGAAGGAGTAGACACATTCAGGTGGAGAGTTCCTTGGCATCACTTGACTTTTGGCAGCTGTGATGGAGGCTATGACAGATCTGTCACAAAATTTCATCTTTAATATGGAGAAGAAAGTGCTTACGTTAGATTTATTGGTAGTATTAGGGCTCTGTTCTAGAGATCTGTTCAATTTCAAAATAACTCAGGCTTCATCAGACTTGGGTTGGAATGAGATTTGGTCCTTGATTGGTCATACTGCAATATTTGAAACTTAATATATTTTCCTAGTTTTAAACTGATATTTTGATAAAATGTTCATTCACAAAAGACCTATATACTCCTGAACATTCAGATGAGAGATGCTGTGCTGGTGGTTTCCTTGCCTCTCCGAGAAATGTTACCTTTCTTCACTTACTAGAATTTGAGAATTAAAGAACTGGGTGGGGTCAGGTTAAACATGATGCCCAAATGTAATGTTTATTTTTGGTCCTTCTCTATACTTTATACCACACAAATGTCAGAAAACAATATGAAGTGGCATAAACTCATGAGGACTAAGAAAATAGGAAATGAATTGAATGCATAGGAGGTTGTAAACAAAATCTTGAGATATAGAAAGTTGATGGATGAATGGCAACTGACTTGAGTGTTAATTTTTTCTGCTTAATTAAAATCCTGTAGCCAGAAATCAGCAAACTGATTCATGCCACAAAACTCAGATATGATTGGATATTGGTGGTAATTGATAATTCTGAAGATAGGGATAGTTAGAAGATTAGTTTTGAAAGAATTCCCTCCCTCCATTCATGATGCTGGGGAGCTCCCAAACTGTGGACATTTGACAATGCTTGGAGACATTTGTGTTGGCTGAAGTTTGCTACCGGCATCAAGTGGGTAGATACCAGAAGTTCTGCTAAATATTCTACAATGCGTAGGACAGCACCAGAAAAAAAAAAAATTGCTTGACACAAAATATTAATAGTATCGTGGTTGAGAAACCCTAAGTGAAAATCTAAGGTAAGAACTTCCTGCCTCGCCACCCCACACAGACATGTATGTTACAAATGGTTCAAAAGTGGGGGATATCTCTATTGGGAAACTGATTAGCAAAGCTAAAGATTCTGATACTTCAGGTACCCCAACAACATTACAGGTCCCTACCAATCACCCATGGTGAGTTTCACCCAGTTTCCCAGATCTTCCATTTATCTTTCACTCTTGCTTAAATGTGAACAGATAGCCAAATATTACCACACAGCTGAGGAAAGTCTTCTACATGAAGAATGGGAAGTAAAGTGAAGAGAAAAAGGAATAATTCAGAAGAAAAATAATAAAACAAACAGAAAATGTTAAAATTAATTTGAATATATTCTAGAGAGATGAGAAGCTATTATATTCAAACTAGAATACTGTGCTATTAATAATGAACTTTGAGAAAACAGGAAGTTTGGAAATTAAAAATGAGAGCAGGAATAAAAATGAAGGGATGGATATCAAAGTTGAAGAGTTGTCAGAAAGTAGAACAGAAAGACCAAGAGATGGGGAAATTGAGAAAAGAGAGCAGTAGAAGGAAAACTGAAGAGGTTGGTCTCCAACTAATAAAGTACTGCCCCCCCCCAAAAAAAATTAAAAGGAGCAAAATCAAGAGAAACAAAAATTAGAGAAAACTTCCCCAAAGGGTATGAACTTCCAGATTGAAAGTTTCTCTTGGGTGTCAGTACAAGGAGTATATATCATTAAATTTTATACTGGGAATGAAGAAAAATCTTACTAGGTGCCAGAGAAAAAGAAATTTGTTATCAGAGGCACTAGACTTTTTGAAAGAAACAGTGGAAGCTGGAAGATGATGGAGTATTACCTTCAACATTTTGAGGGAAAAGTATTTCCACTTAGAATTCTGTAGTTTGCTGAAATTCAGATAAATCTAGAGCTAGAATAAAGACATTTTCAAAGCTTTACAACTGAGGGTATTTGCCTCACATGTACCTTGTCTTAGGAATATGCTGGGGATGTGCTCCATCACAAAGGAATCTAGCTCAAGCGGGAGGAAGATCCAGGTCAAGGACCCACATAGTAAAGAGGAGAAGGGAATTGCCAATTTGAAGTATGTATCAGACCCATGGAATTTGGATGAAGCACTCCCAGAAGAACATCTTTAAGGAAAACAAATGTAAACTATGTAAAATAATATCTGCAATGAGGGGAATTTAAGAATCTCATGGGAGTTTTCAGTATACATAAATGAAAGTTATGTTGCAAATTAAATGAAAACTGAGGCAAAAGCAGAGGGGAAAGAATGAACAACAAAATAAAATATCCTGACTGCATTTAGAGAGCACTCACTCTGTGCTTAGCACATATTAAGGGTCAGAACATAATCATTCATTTAACCCTTACCACAACTCCAAGTTGTAGGTGTGAATACTACTTTTATTTTACAAATTTTGAAAATGAGGCTGAATTTCAACCAAGGCTGTCTGGTTTAATGGTCATAACAATGTGAATACTATGTGGCTTTAATCAAAATGGTGAAATTGTTAAAGTGAGGTGACATAGGAAAATGGACAGGAAGAGTAGCCCAACAGTTAAATTCTATTCTGAGAGTAGGAAGTAGTAGCTAATGTCCAGATAGAACAAGGAAACAAGCAGCAATGAAGAATTTAATGTAAAAAATATGAAGGCAGAGCTGGAGTGGCAGCTAAGCAGTAGAGCACTTGCCAGCCATGCTGAAGGACCTGAGTTTGAACCCTAGTATCACATACACAACTAAGTGGAGGAAAAACACAAACCAGGTGAAAAAAATTTAACTCTTTCTGTCTCTCAAAAAAAAAAAAAAATGTGATCATTGGCAATAGCTAAAAAGAGTTGAGAGTGGTTTCTTGCAGGCAACAGGACTAGAGTGGGCCGGGGTGGAGTAATGCGTTGCTATTTTTTCTTTTCAGCTTTACAACTATTTGATTTTGTAAAACAACACATGCACCTACATTTATATGCTATTTTCATCTAAGAAAATAGTTAAAGATACAAAGATCTAAAGAGCCCTGAGCCTTGTGTTTGGCCCAGCTGTAATCTAAGCTTCTATGCTGGGCACTTCCTTATCCCTATCAGAAGTTTCACTCACCTTCCTTTTATATTCCTGACTGCAGCCAGGCGGCTTTGACTGGTTATGGGGAGGCTCCTGAGGCATTCTGGAATGATTTGCTTATTGCCAAAGATAAACCCAAATCACACTGAGCTGATTTGAAATACTGGTCTGCTAATTACGGATTATTTCAATCCAAGAAAAGTATCTTCTTGGCATGGGTTTGTAGATTTGATTAGAAAATTTTAGCATCAACCTTGTGGTGCCAGTTGCCATTTTCGGGCTGTGTCTGGCTTCACGAGCTTATGAGTGGGGAAGACACTGAGGTTATATTTATCTTTTATGAGCATTGTCTCCTGCAGTTTTTTTTTTTTTTGTTGTTAGCCACTGAAAGAAAAATCACTGTTAACCAACACAAGGAGAAAAGAAATTGACTTTTTTCCCCTTTGGAAGTAGGTAGAGGAGATGTTTGCCTCTCAGTCGTAATTCTTATTTTTGAGCTGGCTCCCTATTGCATTATTTCCCTGTGGACTGGTGAATGATTTGGATCACAGCCATGACTAGAATGGCCTCGGTCAGGGATGAGAGACAGTCTAATCTAAAGTGAATTCTGTAGCCCCATTACCATTGCACCCTGCTGAGGAAGAGAGCTCAGTCTCTTCCTGCCAGGAGTAGGCTTCTATTTAACCATATGATGTCTGGAAAATTCTACCTTTTTTATTAAGCTGATAATTTTTTATTTTTATTTTTATTTTTTTTACTGACATAACACTGAGAAAAATGATACTAGTAGCAACTGTCGAAATAAGAATTTTGAGTATTAAATAATACACAAGGAAAAGTCTTTGTGGAACATCTGTGGAGGTTGCATATTTGACCATTGTGGGAGGTGAGAGGAATGGGGTTGTGGTCTGCACATCTGTTTTAGTTAGGGATTTGGGGAAAAGGTGCAATTTGAAGAGCCTCTTTTTAATTTGTTTCAATTTCTGGCAGGGACAGAGAGCTTATATGTCAATCGCACCTTCAAAGAGAACTTTTAACTCTCAATTGTCCGTTAAAAGAGCAATAAATTGAAAATAATCACCAAGAGAGAAATTCTCTCTGGATAAATACTGATGCCATTTTCTTCCTTCTTGCACTCTTAGAAGTAGAAAACAGGCATCCGGCTTGGCCAGGGCAGCATTAGTGAGGATCTTGGAGGACTGGGGGTGGGGTATGGGTTTATGAAGCCAGATTTAGAAAGGCAATTTCAATAAAACAAATACTCTACTCTCCTCCTTCCATCCTGTGATGTCAAGAGGCCAAGCACTAGGTTAGGATCATACTGACGGGGCCATATGCCACTACCAGCTCATATTCCCACAGAAGATGAGACTGTTGCCTCCCGGTGGGAGGGTTCCATCCAGCTGCTGTTGGTGGACGCACAGCCCTGCCTGGCCTGGCCTTTCTCCGTAGCCTTGTCAAGGACTCTCAGCTGAGCTCTTTAATCAAATTGATCAGATGATGTTCCATCTTTTTTTTTTCCTTCTTAGAATGAAAAAGGAATCATCCTTAAACACCAACCTGCTGCCTGCTTGCGGTAGGTACACTGCATTTTGGCTGGCCCAGTGAACCAATGGGAGGAAGCAACAGAAGGGACAACTGACTGGGAAGGGGGCGGAGGGTGCATGCTCAGACCCTGGGCTTTTACCTTCCCGTCATCTGAAAGCTCTTTGGCGATGTGAAATCAATAGGCCTAAATGGGCTAACCTATTTTTAAGCCCATGGACTGTTTGTGCCATGGCATAATCTTGTTTCCATCAGAGTGATATCAACAATATTAAAGAAGCAGTTTTCTGTATGAAAAGGGCTTTGTTGAGACAGTGGAAACCAAATGACTCATTAAAGAGATTTAACCTCAAAAATAATGTGCTAATGCTTTTGAATCCTAAGCAGACACTGTAGGCTGGTCATATTATGTTCCTGTGATTTATTGAGATTGTGGTCAATAGCACATTTTCTAACATCATTAAATGCATTGAGTATTTTGTTCTTTTTTTTTTTTTCTTTTTGTTAATAAGGGCAACCAGGAAAAGGGAGTCATAAAAAGGTCTTTTTATTGCTTCTGTTCTTAAGGGAGTGCTTCTCCAACTTGGAGAGCTTGTATAAAATACCAGGGTCTCACCTCCCAGAGATCTAAATTCAAAAGCAATGGAGAGGGTCACACAAATCTGCAAACTTAAAAAATACAGCAGATGATTATGATGTAAATTGTCTATATACCACATTTTAAGGAGAAAAACACAATAAACGCTTTCTCCAAGCCTTTTCTAGCATCAACACTTATCCCATGTCTGTTATGGTATTGATATTGGGTGTCCTCCAAGGGCTCATGTGTGACAGAGATGGAAGTTTTAGTGAAGTGATTGGATTATGAGATCCTTAGCCTGATTATTGAATTAATCTCCTAATGAGGATTGGCTGGGTGAAAACTGTGGTCAGGTGGGGTGTGGCTGGAGCATTTGGGTCCTTGGAGGTGTGCATTTGGGGTTCATATTTTGTCCTGGCGCACGCGCGCGCTCTCTCTGCTTCCTGGTGATATCCTGATCCACTTTCCGCTACCAGACTCTTGCCATGATGTTTTGCATGGCCACAGGCCCCAAAGAATGGAGTTGGCCATCTGTGTGGACTGACACCTCTGAAGGCGTGAGCTCCCAAATTTTTTTTTCTTTAAAATTATTCTTGTCAGGTCTTTAATTCACAGCAGCAAAAAAAAAAAAAAAAAAAAAAAAGACAGTGTCTCAAACCCTTGCACTCTTGCCTGATATAATCTGCTTCATCTTAAGGTTCAATGTGCCAGCTGGACACCTATGCCACCTTGAACTTCATGTAGCCCACTGGCAGTGTATGAATTTGAGGACCATCAACTAGGTACCTGTCCCTATGTCTCCTTGCAGTGGCAGTTTTTGTGGGAGCCCCAGTCCCTTCATGGCTACTGTGCGGAACGTTCACAGAGCCACACTTTCTTTTGAAGCTCCCTTCCGAGTGAAACTCCTCAGGCTTTCCCTTTGATGGATGGGAACACTTGCTAAATTCCCTCTCCCTACCCTGCCTATGACAAGGGCACTTTAATCTGCCTGTGTTGAGGCCCCTGAGATTCCATGACCGGTCACAACCGGAACAGAACAATGGACTGCACAGGAGCCAACCCTGAAGATCTGCAGGGAAACAATTGGCTTTCCTCTCTCTACACCTGTGCCATCTGCAAGAATGTGCTGTAACAGATGTATTGTTTTTGGATAATTCTGCGGGCCAGTCTTAAAATGAATGCTTATAAAAAGCTGTCCAGATGAAACTAGTATTAGCTACAAAGGTCAGTTGCTGGTGGTTGAAATAAAGGCATTTGTTTGGAGTTGTATAAAATAATGGAACTCATAAGTGAGAAGTCAAAATAGCAAACCCTGCTGGCTGCCAACAGCTCACTGTGCGATTAACCTTTCATGTGAAGTCATTGGAGGAGAGATGAATTATGTTTCTTGGGCTGAGTTTTTTTAAAAAGAAGGTGGGTGGCAGCGGGGATCTATTTTTATTAAAAAGGCTTGAGAAGTGCGGTGAAATGGCTATGTGTTTGCAAGCAGGTCTTTCTGATTATTTGACAAGGTATGAATAATTGGAGGCAGAAGAATCAGTAGTTCTGCCTCGCTGCTGTGGCACTTCGCTGGATGTGCTTTATAATATTTGGGCAAGTTTGCCATTATCCCTGCGTCTTAATTTCTCACTTCCTTAAATATGATTTAATGCCTCATAGCATGATGGGATTTCCTCAAATGTTGGCAGATTGCTTTATATGTTCAGATGTGAAAAGGGAAAGTAATCCAATTTATTAATTATGCATAAGACATTAATATGCATTTAAAGTTGTCAAGTGATTACTGTAGGAGGCGTGTGAGAGGACTGTTAAAACAGCAGCAGTTGTTGCTAGAGATGAGACTCATAGCTAGTATGCCCATCACCATTTAAAGGAATGTGTGTTGCAACTTTAAAACCTTATTTAATGAAAACTGGGTTCCTGGTAACAGTTATTTATGTCAGCCCCCTTTTTTATTTGAATATGGACTAACAATTAGGAGGGAATCATTATGAAACAATCAAGAACAAATGTATATTCACATAGCAAGCCAAGGCCGATGCCATTCCATGGTTTCCCCCCGTGTATCACCCCCTTTTTTTGAGAATGGAGGCTATTATGCTGTAATTAACTTCGAAAAGAGTGGGTTCCATGTATAAGGTATAGAGATCATGTTTCATGAAAGCAAGGGTTAAGCTAACCTGTTTTCAAAATCTGACTTTGAAAGGGACTCCCTGGGTATTATAAGAAAGATACCTACAACTATGGGCCTTGGGTTTTCTCCCTATAAAATGGTTGTTTAGTGTCCTCTTATGTCCATCTTACTTTGCCGTTAGAAATGAAACAGATAACAGGGGCAGCAGATAGCCTTGCGGTATCTGATCTAAGCGGGCACTCAGGGCTGTGGGCTTCGTGAAACAGATGCATGCTGCAGCTAGCCAGCAAAGGAGGATCCTTAGGAAAGCTGCAGTGGAAAAGCTCCCGGACCAAGGTGCTGAGAGGCAGCTCAGCTAGGCTCTAGAGGAACATGGGTAGGAAATGATTAGAAATGAAGCCATGGCCTCCATAGGCAGAGCACGTTCACCTTCTGTCATCTCAGTGGGCTTCCTCCTTTAGGTTCAATATGGCCTTGCTCTTGTGTGACTATGTTCCATGTGGTCTAGCCTTCACCACTGCCGTCCATAGACACTGACTCATCTGCCTTTGTTTACCAAGTATTAGCAAGTGCTTACTGGGCCCATGGTGGGTATCAAGCCCTACCTGCTGGTGGGAGGTTCGGACAATAATCAGAAAGACAAGTCAACAAATCAAGGAACAATACCCATTCAATTATTGATGAGTGGGGCAGAAAAAGAGCCGTAAGGGAAGAGAATATGGTATGACAGAGATGGGGGATGTTGTGTCAGTTTAAAGAAAGTGGTTCAAGGAGATTTGCATTGATATGAATGATGAGCAGAGCCAGCAATGCATAGATCTGGGGAAGAGAGCTCCAAGCGAAGGGATCAGTGTGAATCAAGTCCAGAACTGTGGCATGCTAAAGGAACAGGAAGCCTCAGTGGCCGAAGCATAATGCATGAAGGGCTCTATGGTAGGATATGAGGTCTGAGAGAAGAGAAGTAGCCCAAGAAGCAACAAAGGGACTTGTAGGAATTTGGATTTTCCCCCAAGTGAAGTAGAGAGCCAATGATTGGAAGGATCTTAAGTTGGTAAGTTCTAGGATCTGATCCACATTTAAAAAAAGATCTTTCTGGTGGCTATGTGAGACCATGAGGTAATCCCATGGCTTAGATCAGGGCGGTGGCAGTGAATTAGTGAGAGGTGGCCATTTAGGGATTTTACAAAGTTTACAGGTGACTCAGAAATGAGACATAGAGAAAGAGATAGATTGAGACTGATGACTAAATTTTTGCCAGAGGAACTGGCTGTTTAGAGTTTTCATTTGCTGAAAGGGGGAAGACTGGGAATGGGAATTAAATGTATGTTCTGGATATGTTATCTTTTGAGATGCCTGCTTGACAGTCAAATGGAGATGTCAACCACTGCTTGGCCATTTGAGTCTGGAATAGGGGAGGGGTCAGGATTGGACATTAGCTAATTCAATTTAGGGTCTACCTAAATGACCAAAGGCAAGAGTGTTTATAGGGCAGAGAGGAGTCCTGTGACTATCCCTTAGGGTACTCCTTCCTCTACCAAACTCTGCACCCCGCCCCAAAAGACTGAGGAAGGGCAGTCAGTGAGGTAAGAGGTATAGTTCCAGAGAAAGCGAGTTCAGTGACTATCTTGCCCACCAAGATTTAGGACTGCTTCAAGTTTGTTTTGACCTCTTGGCCTAATCAGTAGTAGCCAAGGGGGATGATGCAGGTATGAGGCTACTTTCCAACGTTTTTTTTTTTTTTGGGGGGGGGAGGAGAGGAGGGGAGAATCAGATTTCATGAGAAGGGGAGGAGACAGTTAAGGCAGTCTAAAACCTGCCTAAAATATGGTTGAAATGTCGCTGACAGACTCTTAAGGATATTACCCCCATACCTTCTTTTCATTTATCTCATCTTTACAAACTTTGGATTAATTGTTACCTTTTACTTTACAAAGGACCTTAGAGGCTCTTGGTATCAGCAGCATCAGGATTTTTCACTTCTCTTTGTCCAAATTAAAAAGTCCTGTCCTTGTCTGTGTACACAGTCCAGTCTCTATATCCCATGTATCTTGTAATCTCCCTGTGGAGGAACCATAGGATGGTATTATGATTTTGACATTAGGTATTCCATAAAGCTCATGTGTGAGATAATGCAAGAGAGTTTAGTGGTGAAATGATTGGGTTATGAGAGCTTTAACCTAATCAGTACGTTGATTCTGTAATAGGGATTAACTGGGTGGTGACTGCAGGCAGGAAGTGTGTGGCTGGAGGAGGTAGGTCAAGGGGGGTGTCTGAGGTATGTATTTTGTTCATGGTGAGGAGAGCTCCCTCTCTGTGCTTCCTGGTTCCATGTCCCAAGACACTCCTTCACCACACTCCTCTGTCATGATGTTCTCCCTTGCCTCGGACCTAGATCAACAGTCAGCCGTCTGTGGACTGAGATCTCTGAAACCATGAGCCCTGAATAAACTTTTCCTCCTCTAATTGCTCTTCCCTTGGTCACAGTGGTGAAAAACTAACCAGATGGCATGACTACTGTATTCAGTCTCTCCAGGCAGTGATAAAATGATATGCTCAACTTTGTAAGTTCTCTCAGAATGAACCTTTCACCCTAATAGTGCTAAGTCATCCCAAGAGGTTCTGATGAACAATTCTCAAAGGAGGGACAGGGAGGGAATAGAGAGCATTCTTAATTTGGGGGTATATTGATTAGGAACTGCACAATTTTAGAATGGCCCTGAAGGGAAGGGGCATGTTTGGGGATGATGGTGTAGCATTGTTTCACTCCATTCCCTGGCCTCAGGTGGAATCCTCAATCCTGGCCAACAGGTCACTGTGCAGATGTGAGTTGTGGATGTGTAAAGGACAACAGGGTGACAAGTATAGGTGATTGTACAAGTCCATAATGTCAAAATAACTTGAAGTGTACATTGTTTCAAAAGGAAGGCAGTCCATATATTTTTAATGTCATTATAGTTACCTGGTCACAGCATTTGAGGTTCAAGTTGAGAGAGAGTATCAGAGCTGCTTCCACCCAGAGCCCTCTTACATAGGACAGGTATTATTTTATGTTAGTTCCTGTATTAGCCAGCTGTTTGTTACTATGGCCAAAATACCTGAGAAAAATGATTTAGAAGAGTCAGTTTCAGTTAAATCCATGGCGGACTGACTCCATTGGTTTGGGCCTGAAATTAGGCAGGACATTGTGATTGAAGGGCATGGTAGAGGAAAACTGCTCTCCTCATGGAAGTTGGGGAGCAAAGGGAGAAGGAAGGAGGGAGGAACCAGGGCAAGGTACACCTTTCCAGGGAATGCCCCCAGTGACGAGCTCCTCCAACTAGGCCCCCCCAACCTGGGGTTTCCACTGCCTCATAATAATGCCATCAAATTACCACAGACTTGAATGGTGAGCAGATTCCAGGCTGTACTTATGGTGCCATCCACCTGTTGCTTAACCCTCTGCCTTGATACCACCTTCATCCCAGAGCCCTATAAAACAGAGCAGGTGTTGGTGAGACTGAGCCTTCTGATTCACATCTGCCGACTCAAGGTGCTCCCACAGACTAGCTTCTGGCTCTGTTCGTTTGGAGCCTTGTTGATCCTCCGCTACCCACATCCTTCCTGCTGGACACCAGTGGATTAATCCATGAATGAGGTCAGAGCCCTCATGACCCAATCAGTTCCCCAAATTCCTCCTTTGAACATTGCTGCATGAGCACAAAGTCTTCAACACACGAGTCTTTCGGGGGACACTTCAAATCTAAGCCGTAATAGTTCCCTTGGTTCTCCTTGCTTTGAATGGCGTATCCTTGCTGGAGAGTCATTTTGAATTTCTATTTCTCACATACAAACTGTTGATAATAGAGCTGACCTTTTTCACTCTGATGATTGAGTTTTCATGCCCTTGAAATGCGAGGTGGCTGCAGAAATCTGTTTCAATGTTCTTATTCTTTCAGCTTCAGTTTTAGGGAGGCATTCAGTTACAGTGGTAAAAACAATCTAGTCTAGCACCTCATCTACAGACCCCTACAGATGGCCACCCGTTAGCTTGACTTGGAATCTAGAGGTGGTTCACTCATGTCCTCAAAGCAGAATATTTTACAATTATAAAGACCTTTCAAACACTGAGGAAAGAGGCAAAAGCTCGCTCTCAAATCTTTCCTAATCAACACCACCTTTTTATTTCCATCCTTTTTTGTCCTTTAGTCTCTTTATATGTATTTTTAGAATTTTAATTATAGCATACACAAACTTGTATATTCTTTTGTAATTTTAAAAAATAATGTTTCTCTGTACCACTTCATAGATTAGGACAATGATGGTTTATTGATTATTCTGTTTTTTTTGGTGGCATGCACTGTTTCCAGTTTGCTTTACTCTATAAATGCAAGGCTTTTGTCTTCCTTTTGTGTTATTTCCTAAGGATGAAGTCCCAGGGACAGGAATGTGGGTAAGTAGTCAGATCAAGAACAGATGTCCAGTTAAATTTGAATTTGAGATAAATCATGAATGCTTTTTTAGTATAGGTGTGTCCCATACAATGTTCAGGGCATACTTGTACTAACAATATATACATCTTTACGAAGTTCAAATCTAACCAGATGTTTAGTATTTTTATCTGTGAAGTAAAAATTTTGGGTCAAAATGTAGAAACACTTTTCCGAGTTTTGATTCACATTGCTTAAGTTTATCATTAAGATTCTAGTATTGATATATATAAAGGAAAACTTTCAGAAATGAGAAGGATAAAGGAGAAAAGGGAAACATCACAATGTTTAATAAGTAATCATCCAGGTTATTTTGTTTTAGTGCATTTATATAACCCTATAGTATTATGCAAATGTATAATGTCATCTACATATTCCTAGACACATGAGGAAATGTTTTCTTGTGACATCTATCCTGTTTACATTTTCATTGGTGTGGCACTTATTGTGAGTTGGCCTACTTGTTATGTGTCCTTTCTTATGAACGGAAACCTGATTTTGTTCAGGGCAACACTGAGCCTCATTGAAAACTTAATTTCTCAGCCTACCTTATAGCTAAAGGTGGACGCTGGGCATCTTTCTGCCAAGAAAAAATAAGCAGAGGCCTCTGGTGCTGCCTTTCCCCTTCTTTCTTTGTTTTGCCTGGGATGCAGCTGGGATGATCACAGGTATGGCAGCCATCCTATGACATTGTGGAAGAATGCTGCATATATTGTACAACATGGTTCACAACTGAATGCAATTTTAGCTGATAGACCTACAATTAAAAGACAGTCATTTTAGTTGCTTGCATATATTTTTACAAACTCACTCAAGTTCTTTATAGAAAGAAGTAAAATAAGCCTACATTTACATAAATAATATTTCATGGAAATACATATGCCCAACAGAAGGAAGTTGAAATTTCCCTGGAATGGACACGAGAATTGCTAATGAAGTACAGTCAGGTGTCCTCCAAAAGTTCAATATGTAAGACAACACAAAGGCTCAGCAGTAAAATGATTGGGTTATGAGAGCCTTAACCCAGTCAGTGAGTTAATGGCCTGTAGGGATTAACTGGCAACTGAAGGCAGGGTGTGTCTGGGAAGGTGGATCATTTGGGGCGTGCCTATGGGGTATGTATTTTGTATCTGGGGTGAAATTCTCTCACTGCTCCCTGAAGCCACACCTTCCACCATGATGTTGTACTCCATCTCAAGCCCCGAGCAATGGAGCCACCCTTCTGTGGACTAGGGCCTCTGAAAGCATGAGCTCCCAAATAAACTTTTCCTCCTAAAATTGTTATTGTCAGGTCTTTTAGTCACAGCAGTGAAAACTGACTAAAATAATGGCTATGATCCTAGTCCCTACGACTAAAAAAAAAAACCAATGAAAAAAATATATCGATTACTGGTCTGGATTTGGGGCACAAGGATGAAGATCTCAAGGGAAGTAAATGTGGCAGAGAGGTGAGATCAGACTCCCAGGGGTTCACATCAGTTGCCACACCCAGGTTCATAACATGGAGACTTTTACAGAGTAGAATAGTTATTTTCCCAGATAGTTGGACCAAGAATAGAGAAGCAACCACAGATACCAGCTGTACTTAGGAAGCCAACTACCTAATCACTTAACCCTCTGCCTTGGTTGACCACCCTCATCCCAGAGTTCTGAAAAACTGAATGCAGATGCAGGTAAGAAGAACCTTGTGTTGTAAGTTGTAAGTCTAGGCTGCTTCCTAGATCCGCTTCTGGCCCTGTGCGTTCCAACCTTGTTTCTCCTTAGCAACCCATTTCCTTCCAATGCTGGGTGACTTAGGACTTGTTCATGTCCCCTGCATTGCCCCTTGTGTAAATGACACAGGTGAGTCAGCACATGGGGTGTTAGGAATATTCTTGAAAGCCTTGTCTACCCTGGAACAGCTAGCAATCGCTCGACTGCACTTGGCAATGATCACGAACCTCATTAATGTGTGCTGTGAAGTGCTAAACTCAGTGTATCCTGGCTCAACTGCCTCACATCCAAATCCCCAAAATGCCCAGCGCAGCTCCGATGACATGATGAAGTTGTGGTAGAAAGAGGCAACAATTTCAACCAATTGCTGTGAAAATCTCTCGTTGATGCAAAAGTATTTTTAGAAAAATGACATAGGTACAGCTCTTCTGTAGGGCTTTAGAAATGACTTGTGCCCTCAGAAAGGGTCCTGAAACCTAAGCATCTCTCGTTTATGGCAATCCCATCTTTGTACGCTGCTTTCAAGAGAACTGCATGCAGCATGTCTGGCACAATTTGGCCTAATTAGTATGCTCCCAAACAATTTAAGGGAAATTTTAAAAAATAGTATATAGTTAAAAAAAATTTTTGTACCAGGGGTTGAACCCTGGGGGAGGGGGGCTCAACCACTGCACCATGTCCCCAGCCCTATTTTTTATTTTGAGACAGGGTCTCTCTAAGTTGCTTAGGGCCTCACTAAGTTGCTGAGGCTGACTTTGAACTTGTGATCCTCCTGCCTCAGCTTCCTGAGTTGCTGGGATTACAGGCATGTGCCACTAGTTTGTTTTTAAGTTTAGTTAATCTATGCTATTGTTAAAATAATTAAGACACTGCGGTTTTTTTATTTTACTATAATATTGCCATTTGGTATAACGTCATTGATGATTATATATATATGTATATATATATATATACATATATACATATATGTGTATAATATATGTATATAATACACATATATGTATATATGCATATATATGTATATATGTATATATATATATATAGAGAGAGAGAGACACACACAGACACAAGACAGAGAAAGAATCAGTTTTATTTAGCCTTCCATGTGGCCCCCGTTGCTCCAATATTTCATCGTGTACGTGTTGCTGGGGTCTGAACCCTCGTCCTCATACGTGCCAGGCAAGCACCGCAACTGCCAAGCCACCACTCCAGCCCCATCATTCAGATAATCTTATATGTGCATATTTCTGTTTCCTTACCAGCCATGGGAACAACTGCAAAATATTATTTTGAAGGTTAGACTTATGGTGAGTTTTCTTCTATATCATTAAATAATTTTATTATAAAGGGGCAATTTTCTAAATAACTGTATAATATTCTAAAATTCCATATTATTGGACATTGGGTTTTTTTGTATTGTAAATAAGTTTGAAGTAGGCTTCTTTTTACATCTACCTTTTTGTACATTTTTCATTACACACATAATAAATTCCTAGGATAAATTCCTAGAAGTGAAATTACTGAGTCACAAGATGGGAAAAATGTGAAAAATTTTACATACAGATAAGTTGCTCTGCAGAAAGTCTGTATGAATTTATACTTCTGAAAGAAATGTGTGAGAGTGTTTTCCTAAAGCCTTGCCAGGAACATGTACTATTACTTTAAAAATCCGTGGTTTTAGTGATGAAGATTATGAAGCTGAGCACTTCTCTTGCATGCATTTTGGAGTTGTAGATCTCCTGTAAATTGTCAATTCATATCCTCGGACAAGAGTTCTTAATTAGATTTAAATTAAGGCAATGCATTTCCCCAAATGCACAAAGCTTATTATAAGTATCACATTACCAGGATAATTTTGCTTGCTTTTTCTGTCTTCTCTTCTTCTCCCTCAAGAGAGAAGGGCCCCGCAGAGCTGCTCTTGACCCCTAGTTTTTCTTTATCTGTTAGGGTGAGTCATACAAAACTGCCATTTTTAGAAGGTTAAAAAATGGTTGAATATCAGACTACTTGTGTGGTTAAACCTGATATATTTCTCTGGGCAGTCTAATTTAATTTCCTTCTCCCCCCAGATCCAAACCTTTTCCCTCTTTCAAGGATCACTTTATATGTCATGTTTCACCCTCTGTCCTTCATGACCACCTCAGAAAATTTCACCATTCCAGTAGATGTGCACATCTTTCTTGGAACTTCTTCTGTCTGGTTATTTTTGTACTTTCTTCTACATTGAGATATCATTTACATGTAGTAGAATTCAAAACTCTTAATTGTACAACTTAGTGAATTTTTGCATCTGTGCATTTCCATGGAAGATCCTAGATCAAAAAATGGAGCATTTCCAGCAGCCTGAGAACTCTTTTGTGCTCCTGGCTGGTAAAATCATCACTGCCACCTACCAAAGGCAATGACTGCTTTCTGTCACTATAGGCTGTTCTTCATGTCCTTAAACTTCATTCAAATAAATGACATCAAATAGTATGCCCGCTATTGCGTCTGGCCAATTTTTGTCTGTGTAGTACTTTTAAGTATCATCTATGCTGTTTTGTCTTTTGTTTCGTTTTGTTTTTTTGTACTGGTGATTGAACCCAAGGGGCACTTAACCACAGAGCCACCTCCATAGCCCTTTTTTATTTTTTATTTTGAGACACGGTCTAAGTTGCTGAGGCTGGCCTCAAACTTGTGATCCTCCTGCCTCAGCCTCTGGAGATGCTAAGATTATAGGCGTGTACCACTGTGCCCAGATTTTTTTTTGCTGTGCTGAATTCCCATGTATAAATATTTAACAGTTTACTTCTATATTCTCTGGTTGATGGGTATTTGGGTTGTTATAAAGATGCTGAAACATGGTTGAACCAATCCTTCATTGTCTTGGATGTACACCTAGGAATAAATTGCTGGCCATAGCATAAGTGTAT
Organism: Aplodontia rufa; assembly: GCA_004027875.1. Taxonomy (NCBI): domain Eukaryota; kingdom Metazoa; phylum Chordata; class Mammalia; order Rodentia; family Aplodontiidae; genus Aplodontia; species Aplodontia rufa. The sequence continues at coordinate 20,787 of PVKS010011708.1, read as the reverse complement.
GTTTAACATTAATAGACACAACCAAGTAGTTTTTCTGGAGGTGTTATTGCATTTTATGCTGTCATCAGAAATCTATGAGAATTGATCTATATTCTTGTCATCGTTTGATGCTATACATGTTTTTTCATTATTGTGTATTGTTTTACTCAGCTTTTTCACTGCTGTGACCAAAAGACCTGACAAGAACAATTTTAGAGGAGGAAAGGCTATTTAGGGCTTACTTTTTCAGGGGTTCTTGGTCCATAGATGGCCAACCCCATGGCTTTGGGCCCAAGTGAGGCAGAACATCATGTTGGAAGAGTATGGTGGAGGAAAGTGGCTCAGGAAACAGAACCAGGATATAGAGAGAGTTCCTCACCAGGGACAAAATATAAACCCCCAAAGTCACACCCCCAGAGACCCACCTCCTCCAGCCACACTCTCCCTTCCTGCCTACAGTCACCACCCAGTCAGTCCTATCAGGGAATAACACACTGATTAGGTTAAGGCTCTTATAGCCCAATCACTTCTCCTCTATCTAAACTTTCTTGCATGGTCTCACATGTGAGCTTTTGGGGGATACTGCATATCTAAGCCATAACATATGTGTAATGCAATCTCATTGTGATCCTGATGAAATGCATCATTTCAACTCCCTACTTATTTATTATTTGCTATTTTTCTTATAAGGTGCCTGTTAAATTTTTTTTGCCCAATGTCAGTTACTGTACTTTTATGATAAGTCTTGGAGTCTTTTCAATGCTTTGTTTTTCTTTTTTTCAAAATTGCTTGGCAATTTTAGGTCCTTTGAATTTCTGCACAAATTTTAGAATAAGCTTGTCATTTTTTTTTTTTTCCAAAAAAAAAAAAAAAAAGTCTGGGATTTTGGCTGTGACTTTGTTGAATGGATAGGTCACTTTGGGAGAACTGATGTCTTAACAATTCATATAATTCTATATTTATTTAGGTCTTCTTTCACTCTCTCAGCAATGTTTCTGGTGAGAGGTCTTGCTCATCTTAAGTATTGTGTATTTGATTTCCTATGCCATTGTAAATTGTATTGTTTTACAATTCCTTTTCCTGGTTGCTAGCACGTAGAGATACGATATATTTTGACATATAAACTCATCTTATTTCACTCCTTAATTAACACATTAAATCTTGTAGTTGCTAATAGATAGGTTTTTCCACCTGGTAATAAAGTTTTACTTCTTTCTTCCCAAGATTGGTGCCTTTTTTCCCCACCATAGTGTACAATTTCTGTGTTTTTTCTTTTTTCCCCTTCATATTGTAAGCTTCCCGAGGGAAAGTCCTTTGAGGCAGAGCCCTAGCATGGTGCTTTAAACATGGAAAATGTTAGGAGGATTTTGGTTGACTATGTGAATGATGATGAGGAAAATGATGAAATTAAACTGTAATTTACTATTGTATGTGATCAGTGAAGCGCCCCAAAGAAAAAGGACGCTGATTAAAAAGTCTTTTTTTGTGAGCTGGCACATCTTGACTTTATTACAGGTGCACTGGACTCTCCCATGTCATTCTGCCTGGTTGGTGGGTCTCAGATCCTGGATACTACCCTGGTGTTTAATCAGTGTTCATCATTTCTTCTGTGAGACTCTCGCAAAGCATTTCTAGGCTTCCAAAATAGCAGTGACTGCATTTCCCCAGGATAGCACAGAGCAGATGGATCCCTGGACCTCACTGCCTTTAGTCCCAATTCCCCAAGCTTCTGTTGGTGTAGAAAGAAAAAAAATCTGCATTTTCAATATCACTGCTGTAAATCCTGGGAAATTTTCAGCATTCAGCCTTTAAATTCCAACAAGCAGTGTTATTTTTAGGTTGCTATTATACACTTGTAGTTTGTGAGTAAAATCCTATTAAGGAGTGAGAAGGAGGACTTCAGTGAGTGATGGTCTTTCTCCAGTAAGCTGATATTCTTGCCAGTTCTGAAGATTCATGGGACTGTGATGTGGACTGCAGATGACACCCAGGCCAGGAGGAAAATCATCTCTTGGACTTGGATACCCAGTTGTCCATTTGGTTGCAGTAGTCATTTTTCTTTTATAAATTTCCATAGTCCATGAGGCTGGAAAATGCATGGTGGGTTTGTTTCTAAGGAGGTGATTCCTTTGTTTCTCTGCAAGTACAGATGTGCTGTTAGATGATTCAACCTCTTTTGTAGGCAGTTTGGACTCCTAGGCCACAGTGATTGCTCTCCAATTTTCTCTCCCTGTTTGTTCATCATTTTATCATCCAACTTGGTTCATGCATTCATAGAGTGCCAAGATGTGAATGATTGTGTTTTTACTGTTGAATGAATTTGGATCATCCTGAAAAAAAATGAAAGTGAAAAGGAAGTAATAGAAAACAAAGATCAAAGAAATGCCCTTGTAAATTTGGATGAAATAATACAAATGCAGAAGGATTACATTTTTAAAAGTACTTGAAGTGTTCAAATACTTTATACATGTGATTCTTAGACATTTACATATTGATATTAAAACTTCTATTTTTGTTTGCAAATTTGTGACTATTATTAATGGGAAGCTTCTGTTTGCCCCAAGCAATGGCACTTTGCCCCAATCACCTGAACTCCTACCATCCAGAAATAATTACTGTTCGTAATCGTTTACTATAAATATAATTCTTTTCTAAACTTTAAAAAATTATTAAATGCTATGTGAAATTTTCTTTTGCCACTTAACAATATATGATGTGGGTGTGTTTCCATGCCTAAAAATATGGTGCTACATTATTTTAAGTTATTTAGGGTTTGTGTATGTGTATAAAATAATTTAAATAACCAATAATTTGTTGATATTTTTGTTGTAGGTTTTGTTTTTGTTTCTGTAATAACACAATGGATATTCTTGTTTTTTTTTTTTTTTTTTTAAAGAGAGAGGGACAGTGAGAGAAAGAAGCCATTTTTAGTTTTTCATGCAGCTTTCATTGCTCCGAGACTTCATTGTGTACGTGGTGCTGGGATTTGAACTCACGTACTCACGCATGCCAGGCAAGCGCAGTAACCACTGAGCCACCACTCCAGCCCCTAATGGATATTCTTGAACATTTATCTGATTGCTTCCTAGGATAATTCTTAGGGGTAGAATTCTAGAACTCAAATTGTGTATACTATTTTTTAAATCATGCTACCAAACTTCCCTGTATAAAATCTGAATTAATCTATATTTTTATCAACATTAAATTGAGAAATTTGTTTAACTGCACCACTACCAACACAATTTATCATTAATCTTTTTAAAACATTTAAAAAGTTTTATTTTTACTTGACAAATAATAAATACATGTATTTATGGGATATAATGTGATGTTTTGATGTACGTTTGCATTGTGCAAAGGTTAAATCAAGCTAATAAACTTATACAATATCTCACAAATTATTATTTAAAAATTTTTTGGAGAGGGAGAGAAAGAGAAAATCAACTTTACTTAGTGTTTCATCTAGTTTTCATTGCTCCAACACTTAGTTGTGTACGTGGTGCTGGGGTTCGAACCCAGGTCCTTGCTCATGCCAATTAAGCACAATACCACTGAGCCACCTCTCCAGCCCCACATATTATTTTTTTGTGGTGAAAACTTTTTAAATCTTTTAGCAGTTTTGAAATAAACTTTATTAACTCTAGTCACTATGCTGTGCCCAGGATTGCTAAAGCTTATTTTTCCCAACTGAAACTTTGTGTCTTTTGATCGACATCTCTCCATTCTCTCAGCGCCTCTTCCCTCCCCTGGCCTCTGGCAGCCTTGGCCTTATTCTCTGCTTCTGTGAGTGTAACTCTTCTAGATTCCGCATGTAAGTGAGCTCACCCAGAATTTGTTTTTCTGTGCCTGGCTCATCATAGTGACCTCCAGGTTCATTTATGTTGTCACAAATAACAGAATTTCCTTCTCTTTTAAGGCTGAAAATATTGCACTGTATATGATACTGCGTTTTCTTTATTCATCCAGTGGTGGATACCGGGTGATTCTTTGTCTTGGTCATGGTCAGTAGCGTTGTGGTGAACATGGCAGAGCAGATGTCTCTCTGACATACTGACTTCAGTTCCTTTGGCTCTATACCCAAGAGTGGGTATTCTATTTTCAGTTTTGTAAAGAGTCTTCCCACTGTTTATCCGTAATGCCTGTATTAATTTACCTTCCTTTATTAGCATACAACAGCTCCCTATTCTTCACATCTTTGTTGAAGCTTTAATCTTTCATCTTCTTGAGAGCTGCCATTTTAGCAAGTGTAAGGTGTTATGCCACTGAGGTTTTAATTTGCATTTCCCTCTTGATGGGTGATGTTGGCATTTCTGCATATACCCATTGGCCATTTGTATGTCTTCTTTTGAGAAATGTCTATTCAGGTTCTTTGCCCGTTTCTAAATTGGTTAATTTGTTTTCTTGCTATTGAGTTAAATTCCTTATATATTTTGGACGGTAGCCCCTTATCAGATGTTTAGTCTGAAAATATTTTCTCCCAATCTGTGGATCATTGCTTCATACGGTTGTTACCTTTGCAGTACAGAAGCCTTTGAGCTTCACGCAGTCTCAGTCGTCTGTTTTTGCTCTTGTTGCCTATGCTTTTGGGATCACATCCACGAAATTACTATCCAGACCGCATCATAATTTGTTGTGAGCCTTGACTTGCATATATTTTTGAATTTTTATAGATTTGTGTCTTCAGGAGAATTGTAAATTAGTCAGGATTCAGAAAAAAGAAAAAAAAAACCACGGAAAACACTCTAGGTAATTCTAATAGCAGAGATTTCAAACAGGGAGTGGTTCCACAGATGTTTGAAATATGAAAGCGAAAGAAAAATGAAGTTCTCTGGGATAGTAAGAGTCAGAAGCAGCCACCTTCCCCAGGTGTGTGGGAAGAGTTATGGCAGGGTCACTGGAGGAAAGGAGAAGGGGACAGAGTCTAGCCCCAACACCAGTATGCATACTTCTTTCAGATAGGATCCTTTTATCCCTAACATATTACACTAATTGTTGCATTCCTCCAGTTCTGGGTACAAAGTATATTCTTGATAATTGTTAAGTAAATGAATAAATACTAAATTAAATGATACACATTCACATTCAGACTCTTAAGTCTGAAGCCATCATACATTTTAAATTGAAATTACAAAGAACATTTGTTAGATTTTTTTTTAACGTCAGAAGCTCTTAAACTTCACAGTTAAATACCAAATATGTGCTATGTGTCCTGATATTTACAAAATTTATTTTTAAATTTAACCCTAACTTGTAAATCTGAGTTATTTCACCGTTGTGCTGTTTTATTCTAAACCTTCCTATGGTTGTAAAATCACTTCTCCAATTTTAACATCTAAAGTGGAGGCTACTCAGTTGAAAATTGAAGAATAATGACATAAAATGAGAGTAGGTATGACAATCAAACATTATTTCAAACTTGAGCCCTTGAGCAAAGACTTGTATCCTTAGACACATTTTTAATTTGGGGGCTGGTATACTCTGACCCCAGAGTTTTTCTGATCTGTCTTAAATAGCCTTTCTTCCTTGGGAGTGGCCTCTTGTGGAGATGACCCATGATCTTGGGCCTCTTGGAAAGGTTGGTGTATTTTCCAGTGAACTTTTGAGTGATTATAGAGGATTGGCATTGACTGTTCTTAAATAAAACCGAAGTCCTAGCCTCCCTCAGATTTTCCTATTTGACCTCTTATAACGTAGATTTTTTGGGTTGGTTGCTTTTTCTCATCAAACTTTTCCTTAAAATATGCTTCCCTTAATACATCTTATACATATTTTACCTAACAACAGCAACAGTATTTTCTATGTCAAGTCTTATTTTTTTGCTTCCTCAAGTTTTCTGTTTGACTTTTGTGCATTTAATAAAAAGTAAAACATTTCACATGGCAGAGATTTTGCTTAGCAATTAGAGGATGAGATAAGTGGTTTTGGACGTAGCAAATGTGTGTTCCTGTGATTGTGAGTTATTTTTATGCAATATTAGAAAATCACTAATTTAAGTCTTTTCATATCAATTATGTAGATGAAGAGGTCTGATTCAGTTCATTCTTAAAACAATATTACGTATTGTTATATATGTAAAATATATTGTTATACATGTAGAGTATAAGCTCCATGGTGGGATATATTTTTGTCAGCTTTGTATGTATTGATACACAAATATTAATCATTCAGAAAAGCACCTGGCACATAGTAGGTACATAATAAATATTAAAAATTGAACTGTCAGGAATACAGAAAAGCATGTGTGAAAGATATCAGCATACTTACTCCAATCATCAGATTCTTCCTGCTCTCACATGGGGTGATTTAATTTCATTCATTTTATACATATTTTTGTTTTGAGTGTTTTGCTTATTTCTGGTTTTAGGTCTTTAGGACGTGGCTTTATTTATTTAGCTAATGTGACAACTATAAATTTCAGTTCAAAGTTCCCAGATGTGTAAGCAATATCATGTATCATTTATTTTTAATTCATTTAGATTTGAGAAGAGGCATTCACATTTCAGGATGCTAAAAATGGAATCTCAGCTGTTCTTGAGGCCTCTTTCCCTATCAGTGTTGCACTAGAATTGAACAACTTGAAACACAGGTGAAAGGAGGGTCCACACTTCCTAACTCTCCATGCGTGTTCTTTGCCATGTTCTCAGGACCTTATCAAATAGTGGTCAGATGGTCCCTATCCCACATGTTTCAGACCTACCTAGCTAGTACTGGCCATGGCGTATAACCGCTGAAACAACCTGTGAAACTCGGGGTTAAAGCCTTTGGCCAGACCACTTTCCGCTGGTGAGAACCAGCCACATGACCTCACCTAGGTGCAAAGTATGCTGAGAAATTCAGTCCCTGGCTGGGCAGCCACTTCCCAACAACGTCTCTGTACTACAGAAGGGGATTGTGAATTTTGGGTGATGGGTTGGCTCTGCCACATCCTTCTCTTTTTGCTAACTTCAGTTAATTTTTGCCCATGCAAGAATTTGTTGTCCTTACGGCATTTAGGTGATATCTTTGATGAACTCAGGTTTTAGGAAAATAGTTCACTAGCAGCTTCACTTTGAACATTGAAAAATAAGATTTTTTCCTAAGAGAAGTTAGCTTGGTTACTTTCATGAGGCAAGGGAGAAAGAAATACAAAGAGAAAAAGTACAAGTGTAATTTTTTTTTAAAGTGAAAGAGAGAGAGAAAGACAGAATCAGCTTTATTTAGTTTTTCATGTGGCTTTCGTTACTCTGACACATTGTTGCATACCTGGTGCTGGCGTTAGAACCTCATCCTCGCTCATGGCAGGCAAGTACTGTAACAGCTGAGCCACCACTCTGTTAATTTTTTAAATAATTCTTTGGTCATGCAAATATTTAGCAGCTGCTATGGTCTAGATATTGAAATACAACAATGATCAAGATAGATTTTTTAAAAATGAGAGTGTTTCAGAAATTATAAATGGAATAAAGGATATTATGGGTGATGGGATCTCAAGTGACTGGGTTGGCACAAGGAGGCAACTTTAGATTGGGTGGTCTGATGTGGCCTTTCTGGGACTAGAAGGTGACTCTAGGCCGAGACCTGAGACGATAGCAACTCCAAGAATATTTTTGACAAGAATGTCCTTGTAAAAGAACATTCCAGGCAGAGAAACCAGCAAGTGAAGGGTTCTGAGGTGGGATACAGCTTGTCCTCTGCAAGGAATAGAAGAGAGGCTAGCATGATGTGGCCAAGGATGAGGAAATGACATGAAGTGAGGCTGCAGGAGTGAGATCCCGTTTTTCCTAGGTGCGCTGGGTGGACAAAGGAGAGATCAAGCAGGGGAGGGCAAGATCTCCTGACACAGCTGGTGTGGTCCCTGTCCATCAGGAGTGTGCAGCCTCTTCCTGCCTGACTTCCCTCTCCAAGGTCCACCCACCTGCACACAGCTATGCAGAGCACCATCTTTCTCTCCAAAATGTTTTAAACTTTGGATGTTTGTAGACCACAGAATTATTTATTATTATTATATCTATTATTATTATTATTTATTATTATTATTGAGAGTGAAGATAAAGCCGTTGTGTAGAATAAGACTGATAGAACTGCAGGACTGGGAATAGGAATAAAACCCCCCAGAGCAGGGGAAATGTGGAGCGTGTGAGGAGAAGGATTCTGGCATTGGGAAACCAGATGGAAAATAATATTATTAGAGTAGGAAGGAGAGAAGGGCAGGAGGAACAGGCCCCGGTGTAATATGAAAGGGGAAGTCTGTTTGCTAGCTGTGAATCAGGTTCGTTCTTTACGCTCTGTCCTGCTCCCTCTTTCTTTGAGGGTCTGCTTCCTGCTGTGGGATTGTGAGGGGTGTCAGTGTAACAATATCAGCAATGAGCTCTTGAGCTACATATTGCTGTAATCAAAAAGAGAGGCTACCAATGATACTGCTTCCGTGCCTAAAAAAGGTGTAGGTTTATCTTTCCGACTCGTGTATATTCTCCCACAGTTAAAAGTTGCCAGTGTGCTATGGGAGCAGGCGGTGGTTGTGATTCAGAAAGATAATGCCTTTACAAGATTCTCCTCCTGGAAAGTCGTGGAGACAAGGAAATTATGTCAAGGTCATGTAAGGGCGGTTGGTGTGTGTGTGTGTTTAGGACAAGACAATTTGGTATCACTTTAAAAGTACACAGGATGGGAAAAAAGCCAGAGCAGGGCTCAGTGTTTTAATAATGCTTCTTTAGCAATCTGATCTGAGTTTAATATCTTGGCCTGGGCTACAGATTTAATTCAGTCTTTGCCTTCAAATGGCTTCACATATTTCCCTTTCACTGTGGGTGCTCTAGAGGTTAATGCTAGAAAATAGAAATCAGGCAAAATCCTGGGCTTGAACATTGGAGAGGTGACCCATTTCTCTCCATGGGGGAGAATTGGGCAATGGTTAGCAGCACTCTCTGGGGTGGCTTGATGGGGGAAGCAGATAACATAATTGTATCATTTTACTTTCTAAAATCAAAAAAACTTCTTTCAGTTTTTGAGAGTCCTCCTTTAAAATAATTCTGAATCAGGCCATTTCCAGCTACCACCTCTGCTTCTGGAATTAGTAGAAATGAGCTTATGGGTAAGTGTCCAGGGTCAAATCTAGAGGGGTGAAGTTTGGAGGAGGTCGGGTGTCAGGAGCCATGGAAGGATGGCATCGAGGGCAAACATCAGGTCAACCAACTTCTTCAAGAGTTGGGGCTGCACACAGGAAGGCTATCAGTCACATGATTTGAGGACTTTCTCCCAGTACTTTAATTTAACATATGTTCATGAAGTTTGCACGAGTGACTTTGAGCATAGACCTGTGTCACTTCCTCGGAGTACCAGCAAGAGTTAGATGAAGGGTTTTGATTTAGTCATGTCACAAAATCATGTTAACCTGTAGGTACATGCAGGCCTTGCTCCTGGTCTCCCTTTCCTAACTTGAAAAGGGGATGTATTCTTTAAAACTGTATCACAGTTATAATCAAATAGCTACTTGCATCATTCCTGGCTGTCCCCAGTGCTGTGCCCGAAACCCCCATATGCAGAACTCTATCTTGTCTTTGATGTCTTCTCCCAGCACCGCACCGCTCCCAGAGACAGGATGCAAGGATGATTTTGCAATTATCTAATCAATGCTTTAATGAACTACAAGGTGGGGATGGAGTTGCAAACCTTCTCTCACTCTGTGCTAAAAGCTTAAATTGCTCTTCGTAACAAATGAAGTCTTAAGAAATCAGAACCCAATACATAAAATACATTTCAGAAAGGACAGGTGAGGCAGTGGGCCATCTCAGGGTCAAGAATTATTTCTAAGTCAGGGGTGGTGGTGCATGCCTGCAATCCCAGCTATTCAGCAGGAGGCTGAAGTAGTAGGATCGCAAGTATGAGGCCAGCCTGGCAACTTAGGGAGACCCTGTCCCAATATGAAATTGATTTCTTGTTCAGTGCTTAATATTATCATGACAGCGACAGTCCCAGAGAACAGGTTTTTTTTGTTTTTTTTTTTTTTAGTTTTATCTGGTTGTTTGCCTTTTGGTCATTTCAGCATTTATTACCCTCGGGAGAGGGTGGGCAGAGAAAAATGACTCATTTTCCTACCTCTTAACTAGGAGGTAGGTCTGCAAGGGTGAATCTAAAAGCTGAAAGAATCCTGGGGATTTTCTACAGATTTATCATCTTCTGAATAATTGAAAGTTATATATACTTGCAAAATTACATATAGCTATGAACATTTATAAATATTGAAATTATCAATCCCCTCACCTCATCTACTTAGAAATGCAATGGTATGCAAACATGCTGTATTTTTTTTTTTTTGGGATGGAGGGCAGTGGTGATATTATAATACTAGTGCCTCCTATAGGTAATTCCTGTAGCCAAGGAAGAGAGGATGCAGGTGTTGGGAGCAAAAGCTGAATTTTTAAAATTTGAAAATGGGGCAATAACCTCTCAGAAGGTCTGAAGCAAACATTCCTTGGGCATCAGCCTGCTGCTAGACAGGGGGCTGAGTGGCTGCTACCACTCCTTTGAGCTGACAGCAAGCTGCTAATGCCCTCATGGGGAGATGGTGCCTCTGTACTGAGTGGTGGAAATACATGGGTGGATATGAGAAAAAAGCCTCGCAGATTCACATCAGGACTAAGCAATGTGACTTTCCAGATTAGCAGATTGAAATCTGTTGCATGCGCTCACCATTTCTATTTTGAGACCCAAGAGCATCTTCCCAACTGTTTTTTCTCCTCCTCTACTCCCCCTTCAGGCCTCGAAGCCCCTCTGCTTTTTAACTTTCTCCTTTTGCCAATGTGAGGAGTCAGGAGGCTGTGGCTTGAGGTGTCTCGTCCTTTGCTGGAGTGAGAATTGTCCAGTTTGATGCTTTATCATAGGCTAGACTCTGCTGTAGAAACCGCGCAGAGAGGCATGGCTGGGTTCTCTGTAGAAGCCAGGGTGTGAGCAGATGAGGCAACACATTTGGAACAAATCACCGAAGAGTAAGCACAAGTGTTTCAGTAAGAGAACTGCTCAGTGCTGGGCACTTTGCAAAGTCTTTTTCTTCCTACTCCCAGCACTTTGTTCATCAGCTCAAACGATCTGTGAAGGGCATTTGTGTGCCTGAGCAGCATGGAATTTTAGTGCATTCCATATCAGCAGAACACCAGCAATTTAGTGTGTTGCTTTACAGCACTAAACTGTGTGGTTAGCTTACAGGTGTGCGTGTATGTGCATGCGTGCATGTGTTTGTGCAGTCTCTGTGCCTCTTCTGCCTGAGCAGTCATGCAAGTGTTGGGCCGTTTCCTGGTATGGGACAACTGAGACAGATGAAACTATAAAGTGGTTGAGTTGCATTTCATTGAGCATGAAATACTGGCTGTTTCTGGTGTGTCAAGCGAGGGTAGAGGAAGAAGATATTTATAACTGTTTTCAATTTTGACCCTTTATTTTTAGAGAACACTGAAGTTTCACAAGCATTCTTTATCCTTTCTTTCCCTTTATTTGACTCATAAGGGCCAACATGGCTAACTTTCCTAAGTCAACATACCCTAGGCTTCAGCCCTGAAATGTGCCTGTCTACTGAGCTGTGCTGTGTGCTTTTGACTTAGCTCCTGCTTTCGTTGGTGAGTTACAGGGTCAGTTACACTGAGTGTTGCTCAAGTTTCTATTTCAATTGTCATCTTCAGTCACAGTTTATAAAAGCCCTTCCTTTGCAAAATAACCATTGTCACCATCATCTCATAAGACATGTTTATCTCTATTGTTAGACATAAACTTGAAAGTAATACTCTCATGTTTATCCAAGAATGTTCCAGGATGAGCTCTGCTTTGGCTTAATGTGTGTTACAGTTCATTAAAAGTCTACGTGAACTTTATTAACGCCTGTAATTGATATAAAACAGGATACGTACCTGAGGTATTAAGGGCACAGCATGTTTAAAATATTCATTTGCCATTTTTTTTTGTCACTGTTCCCCAGGTCCCTTTGTAGTAGGCATTGGAAGGGGCAAGAATGAGCTCTCTTCCTCTTGAACCATTCAGCAAGTCAACTCCTTCCCCATCAGATGTGGTGGAGGATAGAAGCAAGATCTCTATTCTTTTCTCCAGCATTAGCAGTGGGGTTGGCCTGGCCTACCCTTATCATATGAGAGGCAAGACAGTGTAGCGGCTAAGAGCAGGACCTGGGACCCCGTTGCCTGGGTCTGAATTGGCTGTGCTACTTACTTGTGAGCTTGGTAACTTACTTAACATCTCTACATTGCTTCTTTGCTTATGAAATTGGGCTGCTGATAATAACTGCTCCAAGGATGTTTATGAGGATCAAATAAGCAGCTACAAGTAGGTTCTTTGAACATTGCTTGGCATGTTGTTAGTGCCTCACTGTGTTTGCACTATTATAGCTGTTATTAGTACCAGTATTATTAAATTCCAGAAGTGCTTGTGTATGTTCTGGGATTGACTGAAGAGTCGATTCAGTCATCCAACACAGCAGCAGGTTCATTGAGCCATGCTACACCCAGGCATTGAACTTGATCCTGAAGTTTGGAAGTTTAATGAGATTTAGTTCCTGTTCCCAAGGGGCTCTCTGACTGTGGAATGCTGTTTGTTTTTTGATCCGCAGCAATTGTAGAAATACAAAGGGCTCAACAATGGTTTCAAGAAGGGAGGGCACAATGCTCATACAAAGGACAAAAAATATAAAGCAGTCATCAGGTATTTGAGTTTGGTAGATGGGGACCTAGTTGTGCCACTGAGGTGTGGGGACCCATCTATAGGTTCTCTGTCATGCCTCCTTGTACTAGTTGCACCTGTTTGAGGGACCTGGAAATAGGTCAAAGAAACATAACTTGTACAAAGCAGGTTGCCTGCCCTGAGCACTGCAGTGGGGGGAGTGACCTTTTTCATGTCCCCTCTTGGTGGAATTTCTGGAGCTTTGGGGATGGAGGACAGAAGAGGAAGGGTTAACTCCAGGCTGCAGAGCTGAATCTACAGCATAAAAAGCGTTCAGGATGAGATCACTTCTGTTTTGGGAACCTAAAGACAAACACAGTTGCATTTGTTCATGTAATCATTGCCTTGTTTGAGATTGTTTATGTTTAGAAACTCATGTTGGAATATTTATCAGTTGGGGTGCAGAAACCAACTCTGGCTACTTTTGCTGATAAGGACTCTACCGGAAGGCCATGTGGTAGTTTCTGGGATTGAAGGAAAAGCGTGGATTGTACACGGATCTGGCTTCAGAAGAAAGTTGGATGGTTCTAGCATTCTAAGATGAGGAAACTGATAGTTTTTTAGGATTCACCTCTGGATCAGTCAGCAGTAACGTTTTCATCCTGACTTTCTTCCCTGGAGATTCAAATTCCTGGAAGAGTGAGTTGGCTGGGTCAGTCTGCTCATCTGCTTACCTGAAGGCCCACCAAGACCGTAAACAGCTGAGGAGAGATGGTCCCCAAAGGACATGGCATGGTTGCCAGGAAGGCAGAAATTGGCAGATGTCCATTCCTGACTGTGAAGTGACATGTACATCCTCAGGTCTCCTTCTTTATTTTTGGGGGGCTTTTTTAGTTTTAGATGGTCTCTCAAGAGCTTTTGTGCTTTCAGAGCATGCTGTGGGGTTGTTGTGCATGTGTAAATAACTGAATGGAAGAAACGCCGAGACCAACTCGGAGGTAGCAGATGGAGCCCAGATCCTTATGCTGGGCTGTGCTCAGAGTGTCTTCCTGGTGTACTGAGGTTAGGAAGCTAGCGATTGGAAGGAGTGGCCGTCTTAGTTCGTTTTGCTGCTGTAACAAAATGCCCCAGACTGGCAATTGGAAAAAAGTGGAAGTTCGTTTCCTTACAGTTCTGGAGGCTAGGAGGTCCACGATGGCAGTGTCTGCAGGTTCAGGCCCTTGGCCTCCAAGATGGCACCTTGCTGCAGCCTCCAGAGGGGAGGCACACTGTGTGCACAAATGGGGGCAGGCAGAAGGGCAAGCAAGTGAGCTGCAAGAGGCTTCTTAGATAAGGGCTTAAAGAGAGAGAAAGGGAGAATCGATTTTACTTATTTCTTCATGTTGCTTTCATTGCTCCGACACTTCATTGTGTATGTGGTGCTGGGGTTCGAACCCACGTCCTTTCTCATGCCAAGCAAGTGCCATGATGGCCAAGCCACTGCTCCAGCTCCATGCCTTACCTCTTAAGACTGTTCCACGGGCCATTAAGTTCCGACATGTGAATTTTGGAGGGGACTCATTCAGACCATATCAGTGGTCTCAGTATTTCTCCAGCTGAGGTTTGTGTGTTTCTCTGGGAGATTCTCATTGAGAACTTGAAAGTGTTTAAAGTTTCATTTAAATAATGATCTTAAAATATGTCCTTTTGCTCATTTTTTTCTGGGTTATTTGAGTCATACTTGATACACAAGCCTTTATCCCTCTTTTCACTCATGTTGGTTTTCTGAAGCACTAGTACTAAACAGGGATTTGTTGACATGGTCTCATGAGGAAAAAAAAAAAAAAGAAGCAGGCTTAATATACAAACAATGCAGCTGTGTCAAATGCAAACCAAATATCAGAGTGCTGTTTTAATGAGAGAAAACAATGTTGGGAAGTGGGTCTTCTGACGGCATGCAGCAGCACAGGCGTGGCAAGTACAAGGGGATTTGGGGCACGTTAGTCAATGGGATCTTCAAACTGAAAGCAGCACTTTAGTTCAAGCAAGCCAATGTAATCCTTTACATGACACTAAAAATGTTATTTTGAATTTTCTTGGTTTTGCAGTTTTATTTGTACATTTGCTTTTACAGCAGTCTGAGACTTCAAACATAAGTGTATATGTCATTTTGTATTTCTATGTATTTAACTGAATTACAAAAATAGCTTTGGTCAAATCTGGAGGTCCTTGGAGACTGTTCTTTGTTTAAATAGAATGTACCTTATTTGCCAGGCTGGGTGGTTCTCGCCTGTAATCCCAGCGACTTGGGAGGCTGAGCCAGGAGAATCACAAGTCCAAAGCCAGCCTCAGCAACTTAGCGAGACCCTGTCCCAAGATAAAATCTAAAAAAGGCTGGAGAAGTGGCTCAGAGGTTGAGCACCCCTGGGTTTAATCCTCTGTTGCAGTGGGGGTGGGTTTGACAGAGGGGCAAGGAAAGAAAGCAAAAACTAAAGTACCTTATTCAAGTTTTGGAAATGCTGGCCTGGGGAGTTATTGCTCCTTCTCCACCTTTGCTGCCCTACCACAGGGACGCTGGGCTTGGCCATGGGACTTGCTATGGCCAGTGGGATGTTAGACATGAAAGCAGAGGCTCCAAAGGGACTTATGGTTTGACCTGGCACCTTGTACTCTTTCTTTTCTCAAGTGCGGTTGATAGACATGTAGAGCTGAGCTGAATCCAGCAGAGCCTAACCTACATAAGCTAAACTCTGGGCAACCAACAGAGCAAGAAATAATGCTTATTGTTGTGTGATGCTGAGATTCCATGATTGCTTGCTACACAACATTGTTCTAGCGAGAGCTGACTGATGTGGTCTAGCACTGATTAATAAGCCGCATTCTGGGGCATGAGCTTGTGTTTTACTGAGCAATTAGTATGTGCCAGTCATTGTTGTAGGTGCTGGAGCCCACAGTAGTGAACAAGACAAGCCAACTCTGCCCCTCAGAAGCATGTATTCTAGTGAACGTTGAATAATTTTTGCTTGACTCTGCATTCAATTTTTTTTTTAAATGGAGGATTGATTTTTATTTAGTTTTTCATGTGGACTTCATTGTGTGACACCTCATGGTGCTGGGGTTCAAAGTTGTGTCCTTGCACATGCCAGGCAAGCGCTGCAACTGCTGAGACACTGCTCCAGCCCATCTATCTGATTGTTAAATTTTTTTTCCCCTTTTTCCAAGGAAGCAAACTACCTCGACTCTGACATTTTGAGAAGTGACAGATGTCTAGATAAATGTGATCCTGTCTACATATGGATTTTATATTGAACAGAAAGCCAGGGAATAACTTGGTTATGGATGTTGTCACCATTATCATTAAAACTGCCATCATTATGGCACTTCCTTCTCTTGACTCATGTCTAGAAATGTCTAGAAAGAATATAAAAATAGATGAGAAAATAAGAACATCATCACTTTGTCTACCAGTTTCACTCTTGGTTGATTTTGCTTTATACAATGCTTGGACTGGGTTCCATCACTAAAAATAATCTCCCTGTGTACGTGAAATTTCACCAGAGTAAATGGCTGTGTATGTGCTTATATTTATGTACGTCTGAAAATTCTGCCGACTGCGGAGGTCTGTGGCAGCTGATCTGGAATGAAAACAGTCCTGGGAAGGGAATTTTAATGTAATGTGGAATATATTTAAAAATATTATTCAAATGACTGCAAAAGTTCAGTTTTATGGAATTCAAACTACTGGGAATCAGTAGCAAAAATTCACATTTCTTGTTTCATGGAGAGCCAGGAGGAAATGCAGCTGTATAACATATTCAGTTCTTAGATGTCTTAAAACTACGAAAGCCCGTTCCAGGTTTAACTTGAAGTGGGTGAGGCTTGAGTCTCTAGGCTTAGGCTGAGTGGGTAATAATAAATAATAGGCAATTAAAAAATCATTTCTTACCCTTTGGAATGCAGTGGAATTTGGAGCTTTTTTGCTTTGCCAATCAACTCTTTTTTGTTGTTTTGTCAGTGGCTTGACGCTGGTCAGGTAGTCCTAAGGATGCAGATATATTGCTTTGTTTCCAGATATGAATAACATAGTCAAGCCACGTGGAGTTGGGAGAGTCTTTAGGTATATTTTGGAAACAACTTGGTTAGCTAGAAACAATACTCTATTTCTGGTAAAGAGGTTAATGAGTTTCTTTCTTTCTTTCTTTTCCCTCGATTGAATTAAGCCCATGTTACTAGGGACACAGATGAGCACTTGTAATGTGATCTGGTCAGATCTGTTCTCAAGGCTGCTGGATTTTCCATGCTCCTCTGGCAGCCTAGTGCTTCCTAGGGCCCAGATGCTGCAGCTGGTCTGTTTTAACTGCCAAACTCTGGGGTTCAGTGTGGAGAGAGGTGTTGCAGTCATACATGGGAAAGGATCAGGCACTGGGGAAGCTAAGGTGGAACTGAGGATCTGATCCTATCAGAAAAGCTTCCCTGTGCTTGGGGAAGGGAGGAAGTCATTTTGACCTCAACCTCTGCCTCCAAGGGCCTGGGGCAAGCAATGCTGGCCAGTGCCTGGACTTGGAAGTGAGGTTGCCTTAGGCTGACAGTCCAGAGACCTGGGGTGAACCTTGCGCTAGAACAGTGTGCTCTGACTAGTATCTTCTGGATCAGTGGGAACTTGTTAGAAACTTCCCTGCCCCATCCCAGACCTGCCCACCCAGGCACTACCTAAGGGTCAGGCCCTTGGACAGTGTGTCTTAAAAAGCACTCCAAGGGATCCCAATACATGTGAAACTAGAGAAAACCACATTTGTAAGGATTGCTAAAGGGCACTGGAGACTCCAAATCTATCATCCAGAACCCATATGCATGGGGGTACCCAGAGCTCACCATGCAAAAGAGGACTTTCTCACTCTGTCCAATGGTTAACAAACAGCTTTCTTTGTTTTTTCTTGCTTTCTTTTACACATTCATTCATTCATTTGAATACCATAGTTGCTGCTATGTGCTAGACCCTGAACTACATGAAAAGATAGAATCTTGGTCGTCAAGAACAGTGGCGTGGGGAGATGACAGAATTGTTTTTATAACAATGATCACACTATGCCCACTCAAGGTGAACATAATTTGTGGGCAAAGGGGATAGAAGGACTCAGAACCAGATAACAGGATGGCCCTTGGGAAGTCTTTGCAGTGAAGGTGATATTTGGGGACTATCAAGGAATGAAGCATTTACTAGGTAGTCAAGGTAGGAAAGAATGTTTGTTATGGTTTAGAAATGAGTTTTCTCCCAAAAGCTCGTATGTGAGACAATGCAATCAAATTCAGAGGCGAAGTGTCTGGGTTATGAAAGTCCTGACTTAATTAGTGCATTGTCTGAATGGATTAACTGGGTGATAACTGTAGGCAGGTAGGGTGTGGCTGGAGGAGGAAGGACACTGGGAGTGTGCCTTTGGGGTTTATATTTTGCATCTGGCTCGTGGAGTTCTCTCTCTTCTTTCTTGTTGCCATGTCCTGAGCTTCTTTCCTCTTTCATAATCTTCCACCTTGATGTTCTGCCACACTTTGGCCCCAGAGCAATGGAGTTGGCCATCAATGGACTGAGACCTCTGAAACCATGAGTGCCAAATACTTTTCTCCTCTAAAATTATTGTCAGGTTTTTCAGTTGTAGAGGTGAAAAAGTTGACTAAAAAAATGAGGTGGAGGAAATACACAGGAGACTGTACTCTGTAACCAGTTATCACAAACTTGGAGCTTAAATAGCACAAATTGTTATTATTTTGTAGATCAAAAGCCTGTCATGGGTCTCACTGGGCTAGAATCAAGGTGTTGGCAGCATGCATGTCCTTCGGAAGGCTCCGGGGCAATCCATTTCTGTACCTTCCTCAGCTGAGGAGGCTGCCTGTCTTCCTTGGCTTGTGGCCCTTTTTTCCACCTTCAGAGTCAGCAATGGCAGATGGATGGAGTCCTTCTCAAATTCCATATGTCTCATTTTTCTGCCTACCACAGGGACAGCATGGATGCCTGAAAGTGGGGACACTATTTTAGAATAAGAAAGCCCAGGCCAGCTGTGCGATGGCCAGATGTGAGGGAGAGAGTGAGAAGAGAAATGTGTGAATGGCCAAACAGGGCCCAAGGTTTAAAAATACTAACAACTGAGTTATTTTAGTTTACTGACGTTTTTGGAAAAGAAATTCCTTTCTTTGCAGAGGGAAAACAAAATGGCTGGTGGCCACAGGGACAGAGAGATGGGTAGAAAAATTGCATTTCATCTTTTCTAGTTTTTCTTATTTATCTGTCTAATCCACTGATCCATAAATGTACTGGATAAACCAGTGTGATGCACAGGAGTCCTGGTACAATAAGCTTGCTCTTCCAGAAAAGCCAGCCATTGAATAGCTATGGTGAGAAGCTTTGTATTGACATTACCTGGGCTTGTGGGTGGCTGAGGGGAATCCAGGATGAGTGTCTCTTTGCAGTGAAATAACAGTAAATTTTGTTCATTTTCCTTGTTAATCACATCATTTGACCTGTGTCCTCATTCTTCTATTTGCTTTCCCAGTAGGCATATCATAAAAAGAAACCTCGCTGGCTGTTTTAAAGTCCCCAACCTTTAAGTCTCAAAGCTGGGAAGTCCTCTTTCTTGGCAGTCTGAAATCATTTCCAAAGGGTCATCAGTCAATACTTATTGAACACTTACCATGAACAATAATGAATTTAAGTTGGCCATAATCTATGCATTCTCCTCTGATCCAATCTCCTTAAAATGTTTTATTGTATTAAAAGACCAGATTTTTAAGAGCTTAGTTTTTAAGTGCTTCATGCTGTAAAACTACTATGAATGTAAGTAGGTTATTATTATTAAACCCTTTCCCCATGATATTTCCCACTGGGAAGGGATAAGAGAGAAGGAAAGTAAGACAGTGAGTGTTGGATGGATCTGAGAGATAAATGTTAAGGGTGTGGAATTGGAAGAACTAATTTTAACCAAAACAAGGAAAAATGGTAGATCAGGGTAATGGAAAACTTATGGTTACAGAGTGAAAGAATGTAGGCTCTGGAAACATGTGACTTGAATTTAAGTCCTAGCTTGTCAAGATAGGTGGAAATGTAAAATAAATTTTAAGTAGAGGCTAGAATTTGAAAATGTTGGCAATATATATTTCTAACAGGAAAACCATAAAATGTAGTCAAACTTGCCCAAAAAACAACTTCTATCAAATATCTGGCTATATATTCTTGCAAACCTTCTTCAGTATACTCACAGATGTTGAGGATATAAGTTGAGGGAGTCTATAAATAACTCTGCTTTCCAGCGAGTCTGGAACTAATTAAGAAAGAGGCACAGGGCCCAGACACATGAAGGAAAATATATATGTACGTGTATGTGTTTGTGTGTATTTGCCATGTACATATGTCAGATTTACTGCTGATAAAATGTAGATTGGAAAGGATGGGTCTTTACATGTGAGGCTGAGTGGGTTTACTCATTTATCCCTGTATCATGAAGCTTTTTGTCAATGTGACCAACATATCTGACAAGAACAACTTATAGGAGGAAAGGTTTATTGGGGGATGTGAGGGGAGAACAGATACAGTCCAAGGACACACCCCAAGTGACCTACTTCCTCTAGACATGCCACACCTGCCTATAGTTACCACCCAGTAGTCCATTCAGTTTATTAATCTGCCAACTGGATTAATCCGCTGATGAGGTTACAGTTCTCATGATCTAATTATTTCCCGAAGTCTGTACTTTGCTTCGTAGGAGACCATGCTTTCAAAACATGAGCGTTTTGTTTTTTTTGTGTGTGGGGGGGCATTCTAGATCCAAACCATAAGAGTCCTTGAGTCAGTTGCACGTAGTGCGGGAGTGAATGTGTTTACCTTAGAGCAGGGAGAGGCCCTCCAGGGTTCACTGTGTGCACAGGAAGGCCTGTGGAGAGGAGGGAGGCTGAGCAAGCATCCACTGCTCCTCACCTATCAATCACAGAATTCAATGCTCGATTCAGCAAAGATGAATCTAGAGTTCTGCTGTTCCAGGGCAGGCCCTTTGCCTCATGCTAACCATGAGGCTAGACTTAGCCTTTCTTTTCCTCTCTTCTGCAGAATCCACTTAGATTTTAGTGAAGATTTCATGATGGAGTTGGGGGGCAGGATGGGGAGTTATATCACATACCTGATGGTTTTTTCCATGTACCCCCCCCCCC
>PVKS010011707.1:0-55890 GCA_004027875.1 Aplodontia rufa | reverse complement strand
CACAGAAATCACTAAATGTCTTTTTCCTACCTCAGAGAGATAGTTTTTAAACTTTTGCCACCATTGTAAGCATCCCTCATTTGTTCTCCAAACTGAATTTTTTTCCCCCCACTGGGAATATCTGATCTGCCTCTATAATTGTCCCTGCAGAGAAGTTTTAACTTCAAGTGAAAAAAGGGAAAGGAAAAAAAAACCAACCTCACATGTTACTCACACATTCCACTATGTGCTCCCTCCTCTAGCCAGCCCCCCACTGGTTTCATTTCTTCAAAGAAGAAGGTAGGGAACCATGTTCCTTTGGGGAGTCTCTTAATAACTGGAGGTGTTGGTAATCACAAAACTTTGGTTTGTGATTCCCATTTTTATAAGCAAAATTTTCAGCCACACCCATTTGTTCAGAGTGTCCATCCTTGCTTTAAAATCTCCACAAAAGTGAAGAGCAGTTGCTACAGTCTGCATGGCTAAGGAAGCCAAAAATATTTACTATCTGGATTTTTACAGGAAAAGGTTTCCATGATGACTAGGATAGTGATGTGTTTGATATATGAAGGATGCTTTGACTTCAATTCAGTTCAGGTAAGAACAAGATGAGAATAAGCTCAAGTTCTTTGTGTTACCTTAATTTGGCGGAGAAAATTGCAAAAATCTAAACTATGTCCTTAAATTATACCCTATGTACTTACTCAACTTCATTGCGTTGGGAAAGATTTTATTCATTCTTACATATTGGAGGGATTCATTGCTACACATTCATATATGCATACATAACAACAAAGTAACTTAAGTCCAATCCTTATCCAGTATCTCCCACAAGATTTTATTAACTGTCAGAAAAGTATTCATGTCTGGGTTTCACTTAGGTTGGGATATTCAAACATTCAACTTAAATTTCTTTATTCAGCCATTGATTAAATTGTTTATTCATTTAATAAATGTTCATTAAAGACCTCATCAGGTCCAGTCTACTAGGTTCTAGGCACGAGGAATATATCCATGAACAATCAGAGGTCTGGCTCAGAGTACGTGTTTTAGTGGGATAGGCATATAGTTACATACTTTTTGCCTTTTTGTCTAATATAACATGAAGAAGATATAAACACTATGAATAAAATTAAGGCAGGAAAGGTATTGGAAATGAACATCTTTTAAAGATGTTCAGGGAAAGCATCTCTAAGGAGATGACATTTGAGCTAAGAGATGAGAATAAAGGAGTAAGCCACGCATTCCTGGGAGAGAGAGCAGCAATGACTAAGATTCTCCAGGAAGCATGTGTTTAGCTGGTTGAGGAAAGGCAAATCAGAGAGTGGAAGAGGATGTAGGCATAGGATACCAGCTAGGTAGGGAAGGGCAAGGCCATATCAGAGCTTATAAGCACAAAAAGGATTTTGTATGTTACTCTGTTCTGATGACATGGAAAATCAATGGAAAGTTGTGAGGAGGGTGCTGACTTGAAGAAATTTGCATTTTAGAAAAGCACTCTCTGCCTCTCTTTAGAAGAAACTACAGTGGGCAATAAAGGGGAAAAATTTACGTGCAGGCTATTGTAATAATGCAGACAAGAGATACTTTCTGCGTGTAGGAATAGGGATATATTAGGAATCATAAGAAAGCAATTAAAGGTATTTTAATAAAAATGTTTGCATACTTCCTAAGTCCTCTTTATAATCAAATGCTAACAGTTCTTATTATATGGAATTAAAAACAACAGGGAAGAATTTATACATTCAACAAGTATTTGCTGACCATCAATAATAGAGCAGGTAGATGATCTGTACTTGAGATTACAAACTCATTGGAAAATAATTACAACAACTGAGTTCCTTACATATCAGTTCCTTCTTTTAATTTATACAACCTCTCTGCATTCACACCTCAGCCCCTCTCTACTACTAACTCTGCACCCCTGGGATACCTCTTGTGTGACAGCTGAGGCTGCTGCCACTGCAAAGTTCTTCTCATCTGGAGCTTGAGAATGGAAGGAATGGATTGTGTAGAATGCTCTATGTGGCATACAATTGTCAAGTATTCTAATCTTCCAATTACCCAATGTTACTATTAAAGCTGGTGATTTTCTAGCCAAATAAGCTGTGGAATATCTTTAATTTGTATTTGAATAAGGTGAACTCAACCCACCCTTGTTGCTTTCTCATCCTTGCATATTAAGGTTTTCAACAACATTCTCCAAAATTTTCAAACAAATTTCCATGAAGTTCTTTCCCATTGATTCACTCACAAACATATCTTTCACCAAATCCACAGCTCTCCAGGTTTCCATAGGTATTGTGAACTCAATATCTATTCTCAAAGTTGTGGTTCTTTCTTTGTTCTAAACAAAGGGCATTTCTTTGAGCTGATAGAAATCTTCCAATAAAACCTGGAAAAAGTATTTGGTTTTCCAAACCAACAACATGCAGGCTTCATGAGTGAACATTCTGGCATTTTAGAATAGTGGTGGTGTTGTTCCTGGTCACATGGGTCTACCTATCACTCCGAATGAAACTTTCTACGTCACATAAATTCAGAATATATAGATATACAGAGAGGGGCATGAATGAAATGGTAGATGGTTCTCAAAGCTGCAAATAAAAGTATCAAACTAATATTCCTAAGAATAAACTTTTTAAAATCTGAATTCTGTAGGTTACATATTGTAACGGAGGACATGTCAATGTGACTTAAAATTTTATTAGAGAAGCAGGGAAATGATAGTGACTATTAAAAGTTTTACATATGTACATAAAATATGTAAATTTTTATCATGATGTTGATACATTTTTTACTTTGGAAATATTCACTATCTACCACCTTGATCATATTTTCCTTGATGTGATAATGAAAGATACCAAATAAAAATGAGGATTTGCTAAACCTCCCCAAGGTGTAGATGAGCTGCACTGGGCTTGTACCTCACAAGCTAGGCTAAGGAGCGTGCCTGTGGAGCTTGGAAGGGTTAAAGTTTTGTCTGTGACACTGAAATTGAGGCCAGCTGTAGGTCATATTCACGTCCCAGTCACAGGAAAATGAACCTGTGAGACAGAACCTAATTATCTGCTAAACCAAAAGCCAGTCTCAGTTCAATAACTTACGACAGAGCTAGCAGCCAGATATAGTGTTACCATGGCAACTTTGGAAAAAGCTCCACTGTGGTTGAGAATAAGGAGGAAGGGAAGGAGACTGTAACCCTAAATGTGCTGTAGCTGTTTGATCTCGGACAAGTGGGTTTTTCTAGAAAACCAAGTTATACTACACATACCTACCATTGTCTATCCACCTAAAAATTTGCTACAAATCTGGAAAAGAAAAATGTAATTATAATGTCTTTGGGCTTAAAATGATTCATCCGCTAACTGCTAATTGGGAATTGATTTTAAAGGAAAAAAAAAATATAAGCTTTCTCTTTCTTCTCTTCATGAGATCCCTAAATACAGATAAAAAAGGACACAAAGGGTGGGGTTTCTAGAATAGCTCATCATTGTAATGAATGAGATTTGTATCCAGGAAATTCACCATCTATTTTCCTCGGCTTCCCAAATCTTGAGATATTTTTGAGACAAAAATTTTGGGAATTGAAGAGATAGTGTTTGCTTTTCCAAATGGCAAGGGGTAGAACTGAAGAGTACAGAAGAGATTGTTTTTTTCTTTGTGAACTCTGCCTAAAATTTCAAGTGAAATAATTTCCGGGGATATTGAGTGAAGAAGAATCAAGCATCAGAGGAAGGTATGCCCTACTAGTTTGGACACTGTTTTTCTTGTAGTTCATTTTTATAGCTATTTCTAGAAGGACACTACATTTTTGAATTTTTGGATTGAGATGACTTTATGTACATAAAAATTTTAGGAGCCAGTTACAATGAGTACTACAAAAATAGCATCTCAGTAAAAATATTAGCAGAAGGAGAAACAAGAGTTTACTACAGGCATTTTCATTTAAAAATTAAGAAATACATTCCTCGGTTTTTAAAATTTATTCTCAATAGAGATAAACCATGCTAAAGCTTGTCAGTTACAATTACTGGATTTCAGCATATTTGACAATTTTAATATGCCATTAATGATGTATTAAGACATGTGTAGCACATAATATTATCACTTAGGTTGTTATCTAGTTGTAATATCAAAATTGAATCACTTAGACATCTATGTATAAATATATAGATAAAGCAGTGTGTTTGTGTATAATCCATAAACACATTTGGTTTGCAATAAGGAGAGGAAAAATGTGGAGATGAATAATATCCTTTTCATATGTATGAATAACTTTGTGGTAATGCAAATGAGAAAGCACAAATTGGAAAGTAGGTTTCTTCTAGCAGAAATGTGACTAAGAACATAGCTTAAAATTTGCCAATAAATTAAAGTCACTTTTGGTATCTGTGAATTTTCTTTAAGATGTCACAACTTTTAAATACACTTTACCCTACCCTATTATATGTTGAGTATATAATTATGCAAATATGGAAATCCTCAATTTAAAACTATTATGATGAATGAAAGGGAGCTTTTGGACTATAAGAAAGTAAAAGGGGTTTGCAGGGGGGCAAAGGGACTGAAAAGCAAAATCACAGGTCACAATGAAATTTCTGATTAATTTCCAGGTAGGAATAACCTAACCTTTGCTCATGAACCTAACTTAATTTCTTTTCAAGTAAATGGAAGCCAGAAAGTATACCCCTTCCTAAGGCAGATGTTTCTGAGATCTGATTACTAAAAGGCTTGCAAAGATGCCAACAAAAACAATGAAGTCTAATACGCTGTTTGAATCCTGTTACTCCGAATATAAATTTTTCTCTTAATATTTTTACTTATATGAATTAATTATCTAGAAAAGAAAATGAAGCAATTTTATCAGAAAAATGTCTGAAAGAGCTATTGATTCAAATGCTTTTTACATCTTAGCCTTATCACACATGATTAGCTTGCAGATATGAGCTTAGTAAATGATGCAACACACCAAATTTCACTGGATTCTCTGTTCCACTTGAATTCCCAGGAAAGATATTAGAAGCACTAACAAATCTTACTGTTTTTCTCACAGTGTTTTTTAGTCGATGATTTTGAAGGGCTATACTGTGACTTAACCTATCACAGGCTATCTTAACTATCACATCACTATTCATGTTCTTTATCATCACAGTCAATATTTGTGGGTAAGTGTGTTTGTGTGTGCTTTCATTTAGTTCTAATTATAATCCTATATCCAAAAGAGAATTGTGTGAAGCACGTTTCATCCAACATAAAGGCATTGATTTGTTCAATTAACATTAAACAAAATTCAACACATTATACCTGAACATAATTTTGCAACTTAAAATAATCAGCTTGTCACATGGAAGGTATATAATATGTCTATTGACTGAGCTAACAAATAAAAGGCCCTATTTGTTAAGAACCAAGGACTTGATTATCTGCTTAAAGACAAAAGGAGAAAAAGTAATCTTGAAAGAAGTTTAGAGAAAGCAAGTCTAAGCCCTAGGCTGCCCTGAGTAAACTACATGAAAAAGGTCCCAGTTTTCAAAAGTTCTTAATTCAGTCACTAAAAAGGAAAAGGAAAAGCAGATGTATAATCATAGTTATTACTATTGGATTTATCATTTTTTTTTAATAAACAGAGAGAGACATGGGACTGGAGCGGTGGCTCAGCGGTTACGGCACTTGCTTGGCATATGTGACTACGTGGGTTCAAACCACGGCACCACTTAACACAACCAAATATCTGAACAACGAGGGTCACATGAAAAACTACATAAAAATCGATTCTGTCTTTCCCTCTCTCTCTCTGTCCCTCTCTCTTAAAAAAATAAAGTAAAAGATAGAGACAGTGAGAGAGAGAGAGAGAGAGAATCAATTTTTATTTAGTTTTTCATGTGACTTTCGTTGCTCTGACACTTGTGTATGTGGTGCTGAGGTTGGAACTCCCATTCTTGAAAATGCCAGGCAGGCATTGTAATTGCTGAGTCACCACTCCAGCTCCAGCCGCTGGATCTATCATTTTAACATGGACTAGAATATATGAAACTTAGTGTGCAGTAAAGGCAGGGTTACACAGCTCTGATGTCTACTTTTCTCCTCATTGAGGCAGTATGCTATTTTCTTTTCTTTATTAACTTCTTCTGCTAATATGCATCAAGATATTGGTATTTCGCTCTTGAAAAATATAAGAAAGTTTCCTGAAAAGTTAACATAATTTTGCTCTAGGAAAGCCCAGCTAGGTGATTAAACCCCTATCTGTGGTTGTTGTTTTGAACCATTTGAAACTCCATGGAACCTTCTATTTAGTGTTAGTTAACTCGCTGATAACTTTTCAGACCTCTCGCATACACTGCTAAAGGACATTCTGGGGAGAAGTTGATGAGCCAGGAACTTGAGCAAATGGTTGATATTATAAATTTCTTGAGTTCTTGCCTATCATCATTTCCATTAAAAATCTACAAAGCTGGCTCACCTGTCTTCCAGTGAAAGAGATTATATTCCTAATGTCCTCCTGTCCATCTATGGGGGTGCCTGTTACCCACTATTCTTCAGGGCTGAAAACAGTAAATGTCACCTGACTATATCTGATTTTTTTCCTTTCCCTCTGGCACATTAATCTCCTCACTACCTTTGGCCTCAAAAGTTTCATGGTGCTGTATGTGATGTGAAACTGCCTCTAGATTACATTCTAAACCTTTCTCTATTTTATGGTTAACTTTTATAAATTCCAGGATTCAGGTCTCAAACGTTAGGCTAATATTTCTGTCCATTCCCTTTAAAAATTAAAAATAAAAGCACTTCATTCTCAAGAATCTATTTCTTCCAAATCAGAGTAGTCTGCTTGAAGTTCATTTATTTGCTATAAATTCAAGAAAAAAAATAATAATCTAATGGATATTTTAAATCTTCTTGTGACTACTATATTCTCAAATGTTTCTTCCCTACCAATAAAGCAATCAATCATTGGAAAATGAAAGAAGAAAAATAACAACAAATAAAATTTTGACAGGTTATAACCTTGGTTTAACTTTTCAGCTATCAGGCCACAGTTAAACACTTGGCTCTGTCAATTCTATCTTCTAAGTCTTTTTCTGCTCCCTCCTTGTCTTTTTGTTTCCACTGACACCATTTTCAGACTGACCATTAGCATCTGTTGCAATT
Source organism: Aplodontia rufa (assembly GCA_004027875.1). Classification (NCBI taxonomy): domain Eukaryota; kingdom Metazoa; phylum Chordata; class Mammalia; order Rodentia; family Aplodontiidae; genus Aplodontia; species Aplodontia rufa. The sequence continues at coordinate 48,759 of PVKS010011707.1, read as the reverse complement.
AATATCCCAGGGGAATCATAATTATATTATTATATAAGGGTATGTTTATCATCAGAGTACTATTTATATTAGGCAAGATAAAGGTGTGGAAAATATCTACATTTGAGAGCTGATTCATTAAACATATTTAGTAAAAAAAAATAACATGAGTATACTATAAAATAATACATGAGAAATTTAATTGTTAAATTTAGCCTTTAACAATTAAAAAGGAGATTATAAACTGGACAGGGTGGTGCATGCCTGTAATTCCAGAGGCTCAGGATGCTGAAGCAGGAGAATCACAAGTTCAAAGCCAGCTTCAGCAACTTAGCAAGATTCTAAGCAACTTAGTGAGACCCTATCTCAAAGTAAAAAATAAAAAGTGGCTGGGGATGTGGCTCAGTGTGTCCCTGGGTTTAATACCTGGTTCCAAAAATAAAAATAAAAAAATAAAAAGTAGAATAAAATAAAATAAAAGTACCAAAATTATGAAAATATTAATTGGGCATGAAAGAGAGAGAGAATAAATGAGTATATATTATATGCAGAAAGGATTCATTCTTTGGGTTATTGAATTAATAATTATCTTTATTTTTCTATTTATCTGGAATTTATAATTTTATGAATTCATAAAATGAACAATTTATTATCATAAGGCAGTAAGAGTTTAATTTTGTAAACAAAATAGTTATCTTTAGACAATGTGAAATATATTAAATTATTCTAAATTAGCTACTAGTAAGATAAAAAATATTGAACTAGCACATTTAACTCATTTAGATCATTTCTGATCGCAAACACTATCTTTTCAGTTTCACATGGAAGAGTTCAGTTATTTTTAGGATTTCAATCACACAATGAACAGAAAAAGTTTAAAACAAGATACATTTCATAAAATAGTGTTATAAAAACTGTGTAGTTCTTTCTAAACAAAAATATATTAGGCAAGGTTGAGATAAAATATCTCCATATTATAATTTTGCTTCATTTATTATTGGATGCTTCACAATTGTTTATGGTCATTAGGACAAAGTACTAGTTTTACTGCAATATCTCCTCTTCTTTTCCTCTGATTTTTAGCTGGGTGAATGATTACCCAGAATAATATGCACTCCCATGCACACATACCCCAAAGCTTTGTGTATCTCTTAATTAAGTTCTAAGGACATAGTAGATGCTATTTTTGAAAATTTCAGCTGTTTTTTTTATAAGTAAGTTTCTGTGCCTTTATTTTTATTCTTTTGTTACTAATGACTGAAACTGAACAACATGGTGGAGATCAAATGGCCATCTTTAGATTACCTTGGAAATAGAAATCATTAAAGGAGAACAGCAAGACAGACACCAACTAGACTCCTGATTTCAAAAATGTTCAACTATGTTTGTAGGAAAATGATTTCCAAAGCTATGTAATCAACTCTAAATTTCCCACTACTACTTTTATGTCTTCCTATAGAGTCATATTCATACTATATATATGTCAGCCTTCTGTTATGCTAATACCTCAGATAAAAAGCTTATAAGTAGGTAAGGTTTCTGACTTTCTTCTGCAACAATATTGAAGATTGTAGTTCATAGTCAGTTGGCCCTGTTGCTTTTGGACCTATGGAAAGTCACCACATCATGGTGGTAATGCTTGCTGAAGCTAAATTGCTCAGCTCAAGGCCAGGACAAAAAAAGAGGAGAGGAATGGGCTAGATATTACTGTCTTCTGAAATAGCAGCACCATCAGTGACCTGAAGAACTTCCACTAGTTTCCACCTCTAAAAGGTTCTTTAATCTCACAACAGCATCAAACTGGGACCAAATATTTAACTTAAGGGCCTTTCAGTGTTATTCCAGATCCAAATTATAGCACCATGCATGTAATTTCTAGAATCCTTGAACATCGCATTTATGTCTCCTTTATGGATTTATTACATCATGACTTCACAACTTTTTTTAGTTCTTTTATTTTCTCATAAGAATATAATATCCCATAAAGAAGAAATTCTAAATTCATTTTGTATTAACAACTTACCTAGCATAGAATTATATTTTGTATGTATTATGAATGAATGGGTGTATAGGTAGAAGGATGAATAAAAATTGTAAAAGTTAGAGTACCCTATCTGTAAATTGCTTATAATTTCTCTTGTTCATGGGGCTTTACAAAACAACCAATTTGATAAATATGGTGTATTCCTTTTTAGAAGCATGATTAGACAAACTTGAGGACTAATAATAAAGATGAGGAGAAATCACGCCAGGAATCATGGTCTTCATTTCAAACTTGATAAAACAGAGAGCAGTAATGTCCAAATCCTCAAATAATATTGTGCCTAGGAGACTTAAGACTTCACTGAGTTTACATCATACTTAGGGAACAAATAAAAATACCAAGTACAATTTTCTTCTCCTATGTATTTCAAAGAAAATACAGCATTCCCTTAAAGGTACAAGACATGACAGAGTAAATTAAAATTTCAAGCATTCAATGCTAAGGTTCTAGTTAACTGTGAAGTTATTTCTGTTACTTGGGGAGAATGGTCAAAAAATGTATGCAATTTAATGTCTGAATCCACCTAACCTAATTAAGTGCTTATTATTCTAGACTGGTTCTAAAATAGCTAAAACTTTACTGAAGCTGAAACATCTTTCAGTAAGTAATATTCATTATTGGATAACCAATGATTAATCTGGATATATTTATATATCACTTGCACTTATAAGTAACAGACTATTTCGCAAGAGCTTTGCAAAACTGAACATCAATTACTGCTACTACCATCTTTAAACCATCAAGGCATCATATTCAAAATAAAATCTGACAGTGATTTTTTTTCTTTAAAATTTTAAAAAATCAATTTCCCTATATTAAAAATGAAATGGAAGTAAAAATATGGCTTTGCAGTTCAAAGAACTCATAATAAAAAGCTCAAATAATTCTCTGATGATCATGAAAATCCAAAACAAGTTCAAGAAAACACAAGAAAAGGCTTGAAGTAGTAATCCAAGATTTGTGAAATGAAATTGATTTCCATTCAAATCAGGCCTTTTATTGTTCTTGAAAATGTCAAGGTGTCAGCCTTGGCCATTACATGACTGTGATTTATAGTTGAGACAAAGTGATGGTACCAGCTGACTGGAGCCACAGTATGGTGTCTGGGAAGGCTGCTGGTGGCAACCATCTCTTTTCTTAGCCAATCAGCAGGACTTAACTAAGACCCAGGTCCTTTTTCCTCCATCTTGATAAGGGATTGATAAATTCAATCTAGAAGATTTACTTTGTGGGAAATAAGCAAGCATTGTGAAGGGAAGCAGGTATCCTTCTTTACAGATTAAATTACAAACATTGTTTATGGCAATCTGTATTTCAGCCTTTTGGAAAAACATATTCATAAATGGAGCATAAACAGATGTTCCAAATATGACAACTTATTTTAATATACTAGAAACCACAGCATAATTTTATTATCTGATAAATTAGTAAGAATTGTGAATGCTAAAATAAATTTTCAAAGTCTCCAAATTATATTTATATAGCTTCTCATCGACATTATAAAACAAAACAAAATATTTTGCATTGGAATCATTATTTATAGCAAATTAATCTTTTTCTCATGGAGGAAGATCCCTGAATAATAGTTACCAATAGTGAGATGTTATAACTGCTAGGGCAACAGCAGGGTAAATAATAGTGCTACAGTGGAAAAAACAAAGTGCAAGATTCTAACATCCTACCCATATAATTATAACAATCATATGTATATACAACACATACACAACACACATGCAAATGCACATGTGCACAAACACACACACAAATACATGACAAAAAAGAAAAAGAAATAAATTCATAAACAAAAATAAAGGGTTTCTGAGAATCTGTAACATAAATACATATCTTTACCACTGGAGATTAAAGTTGAAAGGATATAAAATTTGTTCAAAGAGATTGACCAAACTGTATGGTGACTAAGGATAGATACACTAGACTATAGAATAAACATCACTATCCCTTCTTTACCAAACTCATTTTTCTAATCATTTTAAGCAATTTTAAAATTTCAAAATTTAAAGAGGCCAAATGCTAACTTTCCTGATATATATTACACAGTAAATAATTACAGAAAATATTAATGAAAGGTAATTAATGTCCATGGTACTCAAGGTTGAAATTTACTATAATATATGTATCATTTATTTCCTTGCTGTAAAGAGCACATTTAGTTGAACAAATTAATATTGCCTATATGTCAATAGTCACTGTGAAGTTTACCAAGACAAGCATATTTGAACAAAGCCCAAGATACCATTATGCTAAACAATTTAGAAGCTGGAAGTGGTGGTTGTATATTCTGTTACATATTTGGTTGCTTTCAATTTCTTTCTATGTGACAATGACAGATCCACACTCATTCCCAGGGCTGACTAGGTTAATATTCTTGCCTTGCTCCCTGCACCGAACGTCCAGTCACAGTAAACCTGGTTTGGACAGGGTGGTGGATTCACCAACAGGCATATGACCCAAACAGAGCCAGTCAGTGTCTTTCTGATGATCTACATTGATGTTTGGGTAAAAAGAACTCTTGGAATCTCAAACTGCAGGAATGATGCATGATGCAAGTCTGGACTTGACAGGTGCTGTCATCTTTGCCACCACATGATGAGAGCCACCTAAGAATGAAGTCAACAGAGTGGAGAAAGGGATGGTGCTATGAGTAGGAGACACAGAGGCAGAGAGGTAGAGAGGATTTGAGGAGAGGAGAAAATGGGTGAATTAAGGAATGAACACTGTTTTGGAATGAATAGAATATATTTATGAATTGATGAATTCCACATGTCTTTCATGGTCGAAGCAGGATCTCTCCACAACAGCAGCAACGATGTTCACTGACCAGTTCACAACTCCACGTTCTTTATAACTTGCAGCCCCTGATGATAAAGAATGACAACCTTTTCTCTGGTATATGTGTTAATTCCCAAAGATTAGGGGAAAATTTCTAGAAATTTCATCCCCAAGTCAAGGCCATATTACCCTCATATGAACTTCATAAGCAGTTCTTTATGACTAATGAAATGAATATTCTTGTAGATGTGGGCATCTGAAATGCACATGCTTTACTGATAGGTAAACAAAAGGCAAAGGAAATTTTTTTTACTCAACTCAGATATAAACTTGGACTCACTCTTTTCTATCTCAAATTTAGAATCAAATAGTTGTATCATTTACCAGCAATCTGATTTTTCAGAGTTACTTCATTATATTTTTTTAAATGTTTTAAATCATAGAGTTGAATGTGATGATATAAACTGGAAATAACATACAAGCTGGGTATTTTTCTTCCAGCGTAGGCTGCGGACCTTTTTATTAAATGTCCAGTTGCTAAAAAAGACATTATCTTTTTGTGCCATAGATACATTTGGTTGGTTTAGTCAGTTTACGAGGTGGCCTTCATGAGAGCTCATCCTCTGGGGGCGGGAGACACATTTTCTTTAAAGCTAAGATACAATTCCTTTGAGATTTTATTAATCATTTTCCCTTTCTAATTGAAAAAGTCACTAAAAAAATGAGAGTACAAATTTCATTCTTCTAGGAAGAACTTTAAAAGTTGACATTTCTTTGAACAATTGTTTCAGAAATCCTTTTTTAAGTATTTTCATTTTCTGGCATGCCTTGAATTGAATTCTAAACTTTCTGCTGCTTGTCCTCTAAGCCCCTCTGATGAATTTAAATAGGCTTCCCTATATATTTAGTACATTCAAGAATTCTTTGTCGCAGTGCCTACTCTGCTTTATTATTAGGGGGCTGCCTCGGAAGTCCAGCAGCCAGTTTGTTTTCTGCCATTAATAAAAAGTCTACTTTTTTTTCCACTTCTTTGAAGAAGTTGAAAAGGCTCCATGTTGGGTAGAGGGGGGCCAGGAAGAGAAGGAGAAATGGAGGGAACCGACTGTGGTGTAATCCCCCAACAAAAAATACTGTCTAGTGTAGAGAACTCCCCAAGGTTTACAACTGCCCAGGCTGGGATTTTAGTGTGATGTATAACAGAGTAAAAACTTAGTCACAGACTGATCGCCACTAAGATTATGAAGCCTACCATGAGAAAGACATTACATTTTAAAATTCTACAAAGCCAAACATTTCAGTTGGCCAGTGTTTCAACACCACCTGTCTCTTACTGAAGATGTTCAGAAGTTGGGAAAACAATCACAATATAAATGTATAATTTATTACACTTCATTTTTATGTCTGTGAGAATATATAGAAGGACTTCAAGGAAGATCTACCAATTTGGATGTATGAATATTTAGGTTGCCTCCTGATTAGAGAAAGCTAATTCAAAGGGCAGGAAAGGTGACACCACAGAAAAGTCACTTGGTGATCACAAACCATCAGACAACGGCCCACAGAGGAGAAACTTCTTAGGAAAGAGGAATCTGCTTGCATAAAAGAACTCAGAACACCCCAAAACCTTTTATAGCCAAGACAAAACCCAGAAGTTATTATGCATACTTACTTGACCAAACATGTAGTCTGCGATTATATTTACATGTATTTTGTTTGTTTAGGAATTAATTATTTAGGTAACAAACTTAAAATCACATTACTTACATCAACAATGAAAAATTGAGTTCACTTTAACAGAATTTTTCACTTTTAAAATTGTTCGTAAAAATGCATGGAATTAACTGATTATAAAAAATGAAACTATTTAATCTTAAATGCATTCATCTCAATTACCTTCAAGATCCACCTGATTTCAAACTTCCACAAGTAAAATATTATATAGAAGTTAATATTGGCTGGTAATGCACTTCATCTGATAAAGCTACATTCAGCATGGAGAGAGGTGGTTAAAAGTAACATTCAATGAAAACTGAAGCTAGCTTAATGAAAAACTGAATGATTTTATGAAGATAACTCGATTTTTAGACTGTTTCTAATAAGACATGACATATGTATGTATATATATGTATAAATATATATATACATATATATATATATATATGAATAAAGCATTGTGCATTTGGACACTAAATGAGAAAACTAACCATGGAGATGACACACAGATAATAATAGCAACTAAGTTTCAGCATACTAAAAATGTATTTTCATAGCTACACTAAAAACACTGTTTTTCAAATGTTTACAAATGTCCAGAATTTTTTTTAAACTTGTCTATATTAGGAACTTTATTTTCTTTTTCCAAACTGCAGTCACTAAGGGATCAGTAGGATTTGAGTGCTAAGTTAAATGTCTGGTAAGAAATTAAACAAAAGAATCCAAGCAATCAAAATGATGCCTACATTTGCTGCCTACAGAAATGTAGGCTGCACTGCATGTGTAAATGGTAGGAAAATTTGGGCGTTAGCTAACCCTTTATGTCCTGCTTTTCTCAAAATTCATCCAATCATGACAACTTGTAAAAACCATTCACATATTTAAGGTGCATTAGACAAAGCTTAAACATGTTTACCAGGATGTGCATTTGAAGAAGAGTCTCAGGTAGAATGTACCTTTTCCAATTCCATAAGTAATTAATTTGGATTGTAATTCCCCTGAGATACTTATTCCTCTTCTAGACATTATTAATGTAGCCTAATGCTTAAATGATTTAAGAATATCTCTACACTTCTTCTGTAGCTTCCCTGGAATACTGAAGGGTTTAGGACTTTTAAACTGAGAAAGATATTGATCCCATGAACCCTGAAATGAAATATAATCATACTTAGATTTGGCAAAATTCCAGAGTAGCTTTCTTGATGTATTCTAAAAGGCTTTAAAGGGATGTCATTTTGGAAAATTGATGTTTTCCTTAAAGAGATCTAAAGTTAAAAGCACGAATATCACAATATTATCAGAGTAACACAAAAGAGACAAAAGAAAATCTAATACTTCATTGGTTTTTGGTAGATGTTTAAGTTGAATAATGATTTTTGTTTTTAAAAGGAACTCAAAGTTCACAGTAAATTAACAAACAATACATGAAATAAAAAGAGTCGAGCACGGGGGTTAGTGTATTTATATGAAACAGTGATTTGCTATTTCAAAATTAAAATGTACAAATAACCTGGTGTCAGAGAGGAGGTGATTCCTCATTTCCACCGCATTGAGCAAGCTCACATCGGCAGCAGACAGCTCTTAATGTATGCGTCTGGCTCTGGCGGTTCTTCCAAGCAAGAAGCCATGGAATTGTTAATCTCACTCCTCTTTTTGTATGCAACACACATCATTTTCTTGCTCTTTGTTGTAGATCTCCTCTTTTATTTTAAGCTTAGTATGATCTGATTTTCCAAATCACATTATAAACCCCCCAAACAAACAATATTATCATGTCACAGCTGATATAGAAGTGCAGAGAAAGTGGCATTTGTCTATACACATACAGCATAAAGTGGCTTCTATAAACCAAGTTACCCACTTGCATCTACACACACCTTTATGGAGTAAGAGGAAAGATTTATCAATGATACTATCACAAAAGGCAATTCAGGTAGCAAAGTTACATAGAGAGGTTCGAAGAATGCAATCAGTAAAACACATAGTTTGCAAGTTTAAGGGGAAAATGAACAAATATACTTGCCTTCTAAATTCAGTTTTGGTATATTTCCTTTATGAAACATAAGTCAATGGATCATATTTGTGGTTCATAAATATGATAACAAAAAGAAAATGTCTGCATTTAAAATATTTTGTATTTCATATCACTATTACCAATAAACATCTCTCCCTTATATTATTTTGGAACTAAATTGATGGAACATATTGTACATATTATTTATGATTATGTTAAAACAGGTGTCAGTAAACATACACCTGTATGTGATTGTTGTATAACAGGTAGTTTCCGATCCATTGTACAAACTCTGTGAGTAAATCTAATCAAGTTTCTGTTTGCATGTAGATTCATACACATAGTTATTTGTACTGAGAAACTCCTGGCTTTTAAAAATATTCAACTCCAACAAGAGGTTAAAAGAAGTGAAAGATAAATATTACTAGAAATCTTCACTGTTTAAATTGCTTCCTATTATTTGGAGTTTTAAAACATGTTTATACAAACACATATGCCATACTTAAAATTTCAGAGCTTCTAGGTAAATGAAATTCGGTGATATGAACAAAAATCTAAATAGATACATTGTGGATAAATGCTTATTCATATTCTGTGTGCCTCGTAGAGATAAGAATTCTTTTCACAATATTTTTGTATTAATTTTTAAGCAATATAACTTTATGAGAGATTTGTATTTTGTGATATTTCAAGCCATAAATAATTCTACCAAATTCAAGGAAAAAGTGAACAAAGACTCCATACAGTATTCCAAAATGCATTCATACATTTATTTTAACAATGCAGAAAATAATTTATAGTACCTATGTAAAGCAGTGGAGCTAAAAGAAGTAGTCACTTTCTTCTCTTATGAAAAGTCTCTCAGCTCCATTTTGAATCTTGATATTGTAACATATTGTAAATGTTTTAATAGATTCAAAATATTGACTCTGTCTTCAAAAAATACCTATTTGAGGTAGCAATGACTAATAAATGTCCAAATATGACACATTAATTATGGTTGGAATTGTTACTTCCAATAAAACTAAAATTCTTATAAAACCAAAACTGTGCAGCCTTGATTCAGTGGTCAGAGGAGCCAGGACAGTTTGACTTTGAGGTGGGGTTTACTGCTTTATCTCACACATACACAAAGTAAAACGTGAAAACCAAAAGATGCCATATTTTCCTCAATTCTTGATGGTAACTCTCATTCTTGAACTCTTTAACAAGGGAGTTGCTGATGCATATAAAGTATTTTGTTTGGGTAAAGGGCTGAGGAAAACTCTGGGAATAAATACCAAGTATAAAACAGCATTTTCCTAAAATCGGTAGTAAAAGCTAATAGGGTCTGTAAAGAAGATTGTAAATCATTTCATTTCTAGGCCTTAAGCACGATTAGAGCTGTAGATTACATATTCTGAGCCATAGTTGTATGAAACCATAACAGGATTTATTTAAGTAGTTAATGTATATAATTCTGTTCAAATGAAAAAAGTTATAAATATAAACAACTCTCTTCATTAACTAAGGAGATATTCTTATATTAATTGCCTTAAAATACACCAAAAGAAGTATTTAAAAACCACTTGTATTTTAATACTGCTTCTTACATAGATACCTTCTGTTGCTTTCATATGATCGTTATAATACAAATGCTATTTCATTGCTACTGTGCAATTACTATAGAGTACAGTTTCTGACAATAGTATTTTGGGGGGGTGGGTCATGGTGATAACATTGCTGATTATAAAGAAAAGCATTGTTCTTTTCTCCTAGGCAGGATCTATGTATATTCTTTTGTTCTGGTGGTAACTGCAGACATTCAATAAGGTCCAAAGCTGCTGGTTCCCCTCCGCCTAGGTCCCAAGAGCCTGACTTGTGATGTTACTAAAATACCTCACAAGTTAGGGTCTCAGGGACTAGGAAAAGTCTGGTTTGATGCAGTAGAATTCTTCTTCCAGTAATAAGGACAGCTTAGAATTACAGTTGGGTTCGGTTAGACTTTTTCCTCTAAATACTAATAAAAATATATATGTAAACATATAAATGATAAGAAAAAGTTAGAATGAGTTGAATAACCCTGTTGACCATTTTCAGACTAATTTCACACCTTACATTAAGGAAGAATATGAGAAACAATGCAGACAATGAACAGTTAAGAGCCATTCCATTAGATTCAAAGAGACTAAAAATGGGTTAAAATCTGCTGCTAGCCGATTTGTACAGCAACACCATAGCCTCTATTACATTACAGAAGGGTTATATGCCAGTTAATGGGACCCTAATTGAAATTTTGCTTTCCATTACACTTCTATACATCACAACTCTTAAGGTGGGCCCAGGACATATAACCCTGTAAATCTGATAAACATATATCCTTGCAGTTAAGAATAAAACAAAAACTTTTTTTGCATGTCATAATTTAATACCTCTGAAGCTTGATTTTTCTCTTTAAATCCCCAAACTATTCAGACAACAAATATTTCCATGCATACTCTGTAGTTATTTGAGCAATGCCACTTAATAAACATGTAACTTAAAATCCTTGCAAACATCCTAAGAAAAAAAATGATTCTATTTCTTGAATAACTGCATTATAAAGCTCAATCCTCTTGAAAACACACAATCCCAATCCTGTATATTCACTGAATATCCTCCAATCTTTTAGCCTTGTTTGTGGTTCGAGAACAGAATTTGTACTTTAGGAATGATCCAAAGCTTAGTAGCACAGAACGCAGGGTAAAACAATCGGACCAGCCATAACATAAAAGTCCTGGCCACAGAAGTAGAATCTGGTTCTTCTGAAGTGGTTGATCTTAAAAGGGAAAAGAGGAGGAAAAAACAAAACAAAACAAAATGGAAAGAATTAGAATGTTTTCCTGTAGAACAGGTGAATCATCCATTTCCAAGTTAGCTGCAAGGAAAGCTATGCTGAACAACATATTTGCTAACTGGCCCCCCTCCTCCACCCTAGTACCACACCCCTTTCCAACCACCACCCCCCACCCCTGTCCAGATCTTTACTTTGCCTTGTAAGACTTTAAATATTCTGCTCCATGATGTAATGCATCATTATATAAGATATCTTTCTGCTTATCATTTGATTTTCCATACTGAATTAGTTATGGCTTAAAATAAAGAGTTTAAAAAAAATCAAAAACATAAAAACAAAGAAGCAGCATTCCCAAAAAGCCCCAAAATAAAACAGTCCTTAGATATAAGTCCATGCTTTTCCTTAAAACTGAATATGGCTTTACAATTTTTGACCATAACATTCAACCAATTATTAGAATGAAAAATCTCACCCCTCCATAAATATGACATTAACATAATTATACCACCCCCATCACGGAGACCCATCCTCCTTAGGGAATACATCTGATGCTCCAAAGATGGAAATCAGTCAGATTTTAGTTGCTCTCCAACGTACCTTTGCTTCTCACTGACTGACTGGCTTTTACCCTCCACGCACTCACACGCACCCCCTCCCCTCGGCTAGACACGGATGCCCGAGCGGGCACGCGCGCGCACAGGCACAGGACACGCGGCGAAAGGCGAGGCAAAGCGTCTGATGCTGACTCAGAGCGCTTCTGTGTGCAGGGGGTGGCAGCGGCTGGTATTTTCACTGCGCTCATCATTAACATTAACTCACAGTCTAGCATCCACCCTCTCCCAGACCTGCTGGACTGCAGCATTTGCATGAGGCTGTCACTCTAGCCTTTGCAGGTCAGATGATGAAAAGAAAGAAAGAAAAAAAGCGAAAGAAAAGAAAGGAGAGCGAGAGAGAGAGAGAAGAGAGAGAGAGAGAGAGGACCCCAATGCTCTCCTATGAAATGCCTTCCTTTCTTCCAGGGTCTCCTTATTTTTCCACCTTTCTACTTTCCTCTGTGGCTGTTTCTCAGTTGTTTGACATCTTTCCGGAAGAAAATGTCTCGTGCTTCAACGAGCGAGCCGTCAGTTGGTGGTCCTCCCTCCCCTCGCACGGAGATCCCCACCCCTTTCCCCTGCTAATCAATAAGACAGACCTCCGAAGGCAGTCGTGAAAACAGGCTCCGACAGTCTCATCCCGGATCCCCCACCTCGGGAAGCAGGCAGACAGTCTCACACGTGATGGAGAGAAATCATGCTAGCACTTCTGCGACAGACCTACACTTTACGCCTTCATTTTTCTCCCTTGGCTAAAGAAAGAGCAAAAGTCTTTCCAATTCAATATGAAGTCCCCAGGCAGCCCAAGAGATACATGAGTGAGGTCAATCTGTATAGATCAATCATTTCTAGTAATAATAATAAAAACGATGATTTTAATAAAAGTAATTGCTTCATATTTTTACTAGCTGTGCTCTCATTTCACAGGAATTATAAGATCAGCCAGGATCTGAATCATCAATATGATTTAAACTGTGTTGAAATCCTAACTTGCTGGAATGAAATCAACTAACAGGATATTAGAATATTTCAATTTTTTAAAACATAATTTTTAAAAATTTATATAACAAATACCTGCATGTTAGTGATGACGAAAAAGTCTTGGAGATGGAGACATTGTTTGCAAGCTATAAATATTAAGGATTGGATATGTATGTCTAAATAAACATGGATTCTTGTACATATGTAAGAACAATCCATCGTACGCATTATTACAAAAGAAAATAAAATATTTGGCTGAACGCAGTCATGTTTGCGCTAGTGTCTCACAACATACAAGGCGGTACACAGGTTTTGACCCAGTTCCTTTGTTCTTCAATTGCTCCCTGTAATGACAGAGCATGGTAAACTGCCTGCCTTTCCTTCTACATGAGCAGTGTTTCTGAATTACTTGCCAGGCAGAACTAGCCATCAGTGACTCCGCAGCATACAAGAAATACATACAAAGGGAAGCAAAGCAGACAGTCCTCCAGCCAACACTAATGTGTCTGTGCTGTAGATGTTTCAGTTTACTCTCACAGACAGATCCCAGCATGCACTGCGGCACTGCAGGACCAACTAAGGTAGCACTTTGGCAACAGATCTGTGCCAACCAAGTGAAGAACAGCCATTCGCAGAGGTTCCAAAGAAAACAGCACACAATCCATAAAGAGACAGAAACATCTGTGGTAGAATATGTATCTCTAAAATCAGCTCTTACAAGCTCCTGATTTAAAAGAAAAAGGAAAAGGAAACGGGGAGAGGAGGAACTTGGGGGGGGGGAGCTTTCAAACACAGAAACAAAATCAGAAAAAGAAATGGCACCACATGGAAGAACGGTGTGAAGTACACTCTCATAAGAGAGAGAAAGGCAGGCAGGAAAAGAGTGAGGGAGGAATAAAGAAAACACTGAAATGTGAAGAGGGAGGGAAAGCAGGAAGAAGGGAAAGAAAGGAATAGAGAGTAAAGAATCACTAAGCATGAATCAACAAATACAAAATGAAATTTGACTTCAGAAACTGAAGAATCAGCATGAATGTTTAAGCTTAGAATCCAATAAAAACTAAAAGAAAAATTAACACGTGCACAGCAAAGGGTAAAATACTTATTGTCAGTAACTGTGAGACCTCTGCTGAATTCTTCCTGTCTTACGTGTGTTAAATTGTCTCTTAATCTCATTGCTCAGACCCATCTTTTATTTTATTTTTATTTTTTAACTGGCCTGCATCTGTAACCTTTATGCTAGTTTTTTTTTCTAGACAGTTACCTACAATACTCTGGTTAAATTAATGCCATGACCTCACTATGACTATCACACATAAAATGTCGACTATTTTAATAATTGAACATGCGCTTACAGCAACTGCCTACTGATATGCCAGCTCTCTGGACTGCTTCCATGAGCACCTCACTCCCAGCTCTGTGAATCAGGAACAACAGATACAAATACAACTTTCCCCCCTAATCACTGCCATTTCTTTTTATTACAAACAAAGACAACCACACATGATTTAACTTTACAGAAAGCATAAAAATATTAACTGAGGGGTTTAAAAAATAAAAGTTTGAAGAGAAAATAATAATTATAACTAAATAGCCATATATGTAAAATATTTATATCCAAAAGTGCCCAGATTTCTGTCAGGACACCATTTAAGGCCAATAGGAAGGCAGACTTGACTACATCAATATTTATTTCAAAGGAGATGTGGTTATAAATCCATTCGGTTACCACTGCCATAGATGCAGATTTAAGCTCTCTTCTAATTCCCAACTTCTCATTAATGCTAAAACATCCCTAAATCAGAGTTTATACTTTTATTATGATAAAAGTATTTGCAAAGTAAACTATTAGCCCTGTTTTACATTTAAAGAATGCAACATATGCATGGTCTTGCTAGACCAACTATTTTTACATGTTCTTGGAGATTTATTAACTTGAAAATAGACAACATAGAGATGAATGTACAGGAAATGACATATTAAGCAAAGGAACCAATAAAAGCAATCTGCCCACTTCTTACTCCCCAGACAGGAGTCCTTTATTTCTTCTAACAGACATTTGAAATCAATATGATTATGGAAATAATATTTAAATTCATCGGTAAAGGTTGGAATGAGGAGGATGGAGAACAAAATCTGATCTGCAGTTCAATCTTCATGGATATGCTGAATATATTATTACTTGTATAATTTCTTTGCTTTACCTAACCTGAATTCTCCAATAGATTGCCAACAATCACATCCAGCTAAATATATTAAAATTGAAAAGAAAAAAACAACGAAATTCCTTCTGTTTCCTTAGTCATATTTCAAATGCATGGCAGTATATAAGGTAGTTGACTACCACTTTGGACAATATGGATATAAAACATTGCCCACCTTGCAGAAAGTTTTATAGACAATGCAGACTTAAAACTGTTCTTGTGAAAAATTATATAACTGATCACTGGATCCCAATATTTTCCTTCCAATCTGTGTTAAAAAATAAAACTATGTTGAATTATTTGGAGATCTAAAATAAAGAGAATTTCTTTCAGCTGAAGAGCAATTTGTGCTTGATTTACAAACTGATTTGCAATATGCAAGGGGGAGGGTTACAAAGAAACTTTCAGCTAGTTGATTTTCAAAAATCAAAAAACACAAGAAGTACTCATGCTAAACTTTTGATTACATCTGAGATGCTTATATGTCTAACCTTTCCAGAAATAAAAACCATGCTCTTTTTTCAGTGCCAAACAACACATATTACATATATGTGCTTCCCATAAAGAAGGTACATAGTAAATAGTAGTGTGAGCAGCAATCTTTAGGGAAAACGTCTTTGTAAATAACTCCTATACATGTAAGAAAGAAAGAGCATTTAGGAGCATAAATAAACACCGTGAGACATTTTTTTTCCTCCTCGTTTTTAAGAGAAAAGAAAGAATAAAGGACAGGGAGAGAAGAGTCACCAATAAATTGAGATGATCTTGTTGGGGATTTTCTGTGAAAACACTGAGACAAAAAAAAAAAAAAACTTAAGACAAAACATAACATTAGAGGGTGCAGGAGGACACATACATGTGTGTATATACTTACACACCTTGGTAAGACAATCTGAGCTATAGATCAGATTCTAGAACGAATTATTTTAAGCAAAGTTAAACTAAAGGAAAATACAAATATAACTGAGCTATTACTTTAAATTTTTTATGATGTAGGATGCAGCTGGATTTTAAGCAGGGAAAAAATCTGACCTACATTTTATTTTAGAATTTTATTATTTGGACTAGAGAATGATTCAGTGTTTAACTCCACACTTTATGACTGGGATGCTAAAGTTTTTTTGGTCAAACTGAACTTATTTTTTTTATCTAAATGTAAATTATTACAAATAACAGAAAAATACAGAGATTTTTCTTCCTTTTGGAAATGATCGAGCAGGTGAATCCAACCTTCATTCAGCAATGCAAAAAGAGCAACTGTAACTCACTGCAGCAATCTCTTTTTCTCTAGCCCTTTCCCTCCCCGTTGCTCTCCCAGAAGTGCGCAACCCATTTTCCTATCCAGTCTGTCAACAGGATCCAGGAGGATACCTCATACAAAGCCACACCAAAAACAAGTCTAGAGGACAGCAAGTCTGAGACAGGGGAATCAGGAGCATAGACATTTCTTTACTTGTGGGAGGTATTGAAGGGACAGCCATGTGCATTTTGTAGTACAGCCAGACATGGGCACAAACAGCAATCCAGGATGCTGGTGGAGATTTCTTTCAAGGAAAGTGAGGACATGATAGTAAGGGACAATTTTGAGATGACAAAAATCATGGCAAATTAAATTATATTGAAATGTGGAAGACTAGTTTGCAGGATCATACATACTAATAATAAATACGTTTTTCTTCTGCATTTCTGTGTTTCCAAACAGGTGAGAGGGAAAAGAATTAACCCTGGTTTTTTAAGTGAACACAAGTGGAAAGGTTTGAAATGATATCAAATAGTTTCAGAGTTACTATTGTATTTAAAGTTGTAATATTATGTCACAAGATCAATAACTATTTATGTTTTAATTAACAGCTATATAAAAATACTATTTTCCATATGGTGCTATATACAAAATAGGGAATTGGAAAGGGAACTGATCTAAGACTCAGTACAACAGACTCTAGTGCCAGTTCCATAATTAATAAAATTTATGATCTTAGATAAACAATTTCAGTTCTGAAACTTTAGTTCTCTTATCTTTAAAATTAGGAGGGAGAACTAAGAACTAATTTAGTCTTCAAATTTTGTGTAATGGAAGGAGACTATAATTGAAACACATTATTATCTATTATTTAGATAAATGTTTACATAATTTTCTCATTTAATCCTCACAATAACTGTCTAGTAGCAAATATAACTAGAAAGATGAATACTTCCTGTTGATGGATTAATAACTGAATCTCAAAAATACATCATCCCATATTAGCTGGAGAATATGGCAAAAACAAGATTTTATATTAGATCTTTCATATGGATTACCTCACTTACATTTAAATTTTCATTGATTTGAAATAATGTGTAAAATATTTTTAAATTTTATTTTAGGGATATAGTATTTTTCGAAGATGTAAAAAATATGTGTACACTGATATAGTACATGCAATGAGTAAAATTCATCATTTCCTTGGATAACTGCCTATGTGAGTTAAAAAATAAAGGATTTACTGACAAAATAGCATTTTTTTCTTTTTTTATTGAAAATTGCATTTTTAAATGTCAGGATACAATATCTCAGTTTATAATACCTCCTGAAATAGATTTTACATATTTTGAATTACAAAGACATCAGAAAGTTGTGTAACTCATAAGTTAAAATGTAATCTGTAAGCTATCAATCCTTCTTATTTTAGAACATTAATTTTAAAATGTTGCTTAACTAAAGTGTAATAACATCATTAATGAATAGTTACGATTCTTATTGAGCATAATCATTTTTGTTCTAGATTTTCTGAGTTTTCTTCAATGAAAATATATGTTAATTTTGTGGGGTTTTTTTTAGTATAAATAAAAATGTTTTATCTACTGAATAAATGAAGCACAAGAGAAAGTAAATTATTTTAAATTAAAAAGTGTTCTCTTGGGGATGGAGCAGTGGCTCTGCTGTTAGGACACTTGCGTGGCATATGCAAGTATGTGGGTTCAAACCTCACTTCAGAAACGTGTACACAAACAAGTGTCCAAGCGAGAAGGCCACATGAAAAACTAAATAAAATTGATTTTCTCTCTCTCTCTCTCTGTTCTCTCCTTAGAGATATTTTCCCTTCCTGTTAAAATAATTCATACATGCCCTTTTATAAGACTGAACTTTACTCTGCTTTCTGTATGCTCAGATTCAGAAATGGTTTCATGGTTAATACACTCTTATAAGTAAAAATACTAGGAGACAAGAGGAACTCTTAGAAAACATATTCTTTCATGAAGAATAACACTGTACCATACTCTCAAGCTCTATTGCTTATGTTTTCAAACCAGTTTGAAGAAGCTGCCCTTTCATGAGGTTAGTGGAAAATGCTTCTAAGCATTGTAAACATTATTTAAATATTTCTGAAGAGTGAAGGTTCAAGTGTATCCAGTGTTCTCATGCTTTCTTCCTATTCTTCCCAATCAATTGTATTGATTTTGTTAAGGGTTAGAGGGTGTACTTTCATTGATCAAAGAAACAGCCTGACACTGAAAACAGTCTGCCAATTCAAGAGAGATCAATTCTACCTTTATCTCCTTTGGGAAACATTATAGATATTTATTCTGTATCAGTAAATTCCATTATATATTATACACACACACACACACACACATATATATATATTTATCATATCTCAGTTTAAGAAAAGAAATTGACTGAGGCTAATCTCTTTAGGAAAATATCAGACTTTCATGGGTAGTCCCACACTGAGTTGCTACTAAACTTAGTGGACATTGTGACGCCTGATCAAGTGCTTGGACTCATTTTCAAGTTCACTGAAAAATCTGGTCCCTTTCTGGTATTGTATGTAACATTATATCCCTCCCCCCAAAACAAACACACAAACAAAGAAACAAAAGAAAAACAATGGACTTGTTTAGAAAGCAGGGTCTACTTGAGAAAATGGAAATGAAAACATACCATTGTAGCCATCTTTTCCAGAGCCACCATCCATTTCTTTAATGCCTCAGTGGAACTGGCTGAGCTGCAAACAACCCATCATTTCTGACAATTTTCTAACAACTTAAAGACAACTTGAGCTACTTTAGAGAAATGATGCAAATGAGCAAACAAACAGAAAATTCTCATGCAATATTAGATTAGTCTCCTTGGGGAGACACTGTATAGTCTACCTATTAGCATTTTGAGTTTTAATAAGCTCAGAAGTTACAAACTGTTGATAAACCTCACTTAGATTATCAACACAATATTCATAAATTCAAAATCCTCATGCCCTAAGGGGTCAAAAGATATGTCAATGTTTCTTTTACAGTAATCCTGAATAATAATTTTTATTTAAAAGTAATTAAATTTTTTAGCATATGCTATGAGCCATAATTCATTAAGGAAAAGGGTTAAATTAAAATTTATGTTCAGACACTTGGCTATTATGAAGATGGAACTTCAGAAAAAAAATGCATTCCCATTCCCTTGCATGACAAAAACAAGTTTTCAAGTACACTTTAAGCAAAAGAAAAGCTGCTTTTCAATTACTAAATGCAGTGCTCAGTAGGACAGAAAACATACTGCTTTTCTTAAATGCTAGACCTTTAAAACATTTGCTGGATGACAGCATGATAAAAAATACAGTTTCTTTAGTAAAGAATTAAAGCTGAATATGCAACATTTCTTAGGAGCATTGAATAAGTCTATTTGTCCAGCTTACTTTGCAAAGACTATGTAGAAAACAGCACCATAAACAGTTTCAGTCCCCACACAAGGGCTAAACAAAGAGTCCTCTTTCTAGCCATCTAATCGGGTAATTTATTTTTTCAACCATCACATAAATCGAAACACAGCTGTAACCAATGACTTGCAGATCCAGTTCCCAGCCAGCTGGAATCAGTTCTGCTGAAACAGCAAGATTTTTACATTGTTCACTTCTGTACATCTGGAGAAATCATTGAGGTTCAAAGGTGACCAGAAAAGCTCTTTAAATAAATTCAACCCACAGTGAGGCTTTGCCTAAGGATCTACAGATTCTACATTCGTTTCTACAGAATGTTCATGTCATGAAATAAAGGCTCTTTCCACCCTCATCATTATGTAACTTATGAGTGTTAATTGAATTAAACACTTGCATGCTCATTTCTAACAACTTGCTTAGGTTGCTTCAAAACTCTTTCCTAGGAGTTGTTGCTAACTAGTCGTTTCATACTAAAATACTAGTACATGCAGAAACATCAGCCATAATAACCTATAACAAAACAAGATGTAGTACTAGAAATGTACCTACTCATATCTCAAATTTAATCCTGTTTAGCTAATATAATCCTCTGTTTAGATAAAATGAAGTGGAAATACTCTCTGAAAGAAAAGAGACCTGGAATACCTCATCAAACTAGGCAGGCAAATCCCTCAAGGAGTCAGAACCCTGAGAGAAACAAATGAGGATTAGGAATGTTCCATACAGTCTTGCAGGGAGGAGACAGGCACAAGGAGAGAAACCCAGAAGCAGCAGCTACTTATGCTCTACCATAGCAGCATATAACTGCACACAGGACAAAACACTAAGACTCTCTAAATCCAAAACAAAAGCAGTCAATCCTCGATGTGTGGGTCCACCATAAAAGCTGGATACACCTAAAACAAATTAAAACCTAGAAAAGCAACTGAATCCTTGGAACTCAGACTTTGCAAGACATACCAATTCAAAGGCATCATTTTTTTTTTCACAAGCGCCATTAAAATGATGACCATTATCTGGGTGAGGGATGTTGGTCAGTGGTAGAGCCCTTGTTTAGCATATATGAGGCCCTGAGTTTGATCTTCAGCACCACCAAAATTTTTTTAAAAAGTACCTTGGGAAAATGAGTATATATGTCAGGCAAAACCCCTTGAATCAATTTTTATTGTGTTTAAAAACTATATACAAGCAAATTACATATACACTTATTTTTCTTTTTTTAGTTAAATCAATATACAAGGAAATCCATTAATTCATTATTTAACCATCTTACTCTAATGTGTGGCCATTTCAATCACACTGATCAATAATCAATAACTTCTTAGGTACTACACCTCTAACTGTAAAAAGTGAAGCGATAAATAGTGGCAGAGTCCTGAAGCCCAGATGCTAATCACATAGTGAGTAGCAATTCCCCATCAGAGACTAAATTCCCATAATGGTATTTAAGTTCCGTGTTAGTCAAGTTTTCATTGCTGTGACCAAAGAACATGACAAGAACAACTTGGAAGAAGAGGGATTTATTTGGGTTCACTGTTTCAGAGGTTTCAGTCTACTGCTGTGAGGCTAAGGTGAGGCAGAGCATCATGGCGGATGGCAGTGAAAAGCTGCTCACTCACAGGAGTGAGGAGGTCAGAGGGCGCCTGAGCACACAAGGGTTCAAAGTGAAGGTGCCAGCGATAAAATAGAAACCCCAAAGGCACTCTCCCAGTAAAGTACTTTCTCTAACCACTCTATCTGCCTACATTTCACCTAGCTCACTGTCTCATGAGATTTTGGGGCACACCTCATATTCAAAGCATCACAAGTTCATTCTCTTTGTCTCTGGTTAAACATGTAATTGATTTTTATGTCAGTTGAAATATATGTATGCTACAGAGAAGCATGGCCTGGAAGAAGTAGAAACATTACTTAATAAATAATGAAGTTCTCAATGTGGTAAGGATGACCTTTTTTCATATTTTATTTTAGGGTAACGGGAAATTGTACACAACCAAAAAGCAAGAGATCTGCCTCCGTACCCATCACTGTTATTAACTGGATATGAGATCTAAAGGAAGTCATATACCTTCTCTAGATGCCATACAGAATAAGGATCACTTTGGTAAATAAACTTGAAAATTCCTAAAACATAACATAAGCTTATGCTATTGTTGCCTTAACTGTAAAATTCCTTATTTTTCTTCCCCCAAATTTCATCACTTTGGGGATGAATGCTATCTACAAAACAAACCCAAAAGCAATACCCTTGTTTTTTTAAGAATATGAGTCAAGCAATTCAGAAATAATGAGTCTACTAGCTAACTTGATAAGTAGAGAGAAAGCTAAATTCATAGAGAAAACAAATATGAATGGACATAGCTTAATTTTATGAATATGTTATTTTATTTCACATAGATTCCAGAATCCTATAGACCTATGAGGTCTATATGTTCATTCAATTTGTAATGCTGATAAAATATCTGTAGATGTATTTATATTTATATGCATTTATAGGTGTATTTATTAAAATTTATAAGAATTAAAATATTCAAGAATTTTTATGTTCTATGATAAAAAGTCAACTGTACAACAAAAGTAGAAGGTGCTCCACATATTCTTGTTCATAGAAAAATCAAACAAAACACGACTTTCTATTATAACTTTAATTGAGAGAAAATACATGGAGGGTACTCTTCTTGCTACAAAACAGCACCTCAGTGTCTTCACAATTGATGATATCTTGTAATACGCTCAGTTAACAATGAAATTTCACAAGCTAGTTCCTTACTTAAACTGTATGTTTTCAAGTTCGACTGAATATTTTGGCCAACTTTTTTTCCTCGTATTTTCTCTAGACTTTAATTTATAAAAGAAAAATTTAATATATAGCCCACAGAACACAGGCTGTGAGAATTTTATAGAATACTGCCATATCTGTGTCATCATAAGCTTATTAAGCACTAGAAAGTTGTGTAAGGCTTTATCCTACAAGTACTAAGACTAGGTTTCTTACGTAGTTTTAAGCTGAGCAAAAATGGTCTAAAACAGGCAATTATTTCATGTCTATTTGTGAGCATATGTTACTCTTATTATATAGTCTGTTAATATTAGCTTGATGCTAAGTAGAAAAATATGACATTTGATTAATATTCCAAATCCATATTAATCATATTACATATAAACTTCTGTGATAATAGTTTTCATGTCTTAGTGCTAGGTATTAGAAAAGTAACAATGTAAATTTGTAAAATATGTTATTTAAGTATACTTAGGATTAAATTAGCCCAAAATATATGTTTGATAATTATTCAGTAAAGTCATTTTACATTTTTTAAGAGAGGGAGGGAGAGAGAGAGGGAGAATCAATTTTATTTATTTATTTTTCATCTGGTTTTTGTTATTCCAACACTCACTTGTGTATGTGGTGCTAGTGTTTGAACCTAGGTCCTTGTGCATGCCAGGCAAGTGTTGTAGCATTGAGCCACTGCTCCATTCCCTCAGTAAAGTCTTTTTAATTCTAATAATTGTTTTATAATCATTAAAGCAGCATTTCTTTATGTTAGTTACTTTTTTGTGCATATTTTGCTAGTAGCAATTACAAATCTCTTGGGAAATTATAGAATTTTATGTATTTTAAAGTTATTTGAAATTTTCATAGAATATAAAAAATACACATTCAGAGAAAGGCAGAAAGTCTAGTTTTGTTGTATGAAAATTAATATGAGGAGAATTCTGCAAGGTGGGTTGGAGAAATAACATGACATGAAACAAAGCAAGATTCTTAACACATATTCTAGAGTCTTCCAAATCAAATGATAATTCCAAGCGAGGATTACACATTATTAATTTATCCCTTTTCTATTTAAAGAAAAAATATATACATCTAAACAAGATTATTTTTCTCCATTTCTTCTAAAAGAGACTGACTCTTATGTTGACTTGTAAATTACCAGTGTATTTATCTTTAAAGTTTATGTTCATCACTGCATAAGAGCAGGAAAAGAGTTTTTCAAAGATAAACCTGGATAGTTTGAAAACTTGATGGGTTTTCTCTGCCAAACTTGACCAAGGCTAGTCATTTCTCTACCTACTTGATTCTTGGTGATAATCACTCGATACAAATACCAAGTGAAACAAATCAGGATATTTAAAACACTAAGATTATATTGAGTCATTTTGAATGTTTGATTGGATTATCTAATGTGTTGACTGGATCAGAACGTTTATATCAATAATAATTTTAGACCACTTTGTACCAGGGGTACCAGGGATTAGACAGATTCCTTAGATCAAGAAGGAACAGGTCATTAGCTTGGGTGTAAATTCTTTAGGGAAAATTGTGTGTGTGAATATATGTATATATGCATAAAAGTGTGTATATATGTGCATTTAACATAGGCATGCATTAAAATGAAAAATAATTTATAATAGGTGATCTTTTACTCAATAACCCATTGAGTAATTTTCTGCAAAAAGTGGTCCATAGATTTGTAAACATATGAGGAAATCAGGAATCTATAAGAGGATTTCCCTTGTTTTGGAGACTTAATTTGTACTAGGTATCAATGCGTAAAGTTATATTCTAGACTACTAAAAAATTTTTGTTTCAGTTACAGTAAAACTAAAAAAAAATTCTTCCAAAAAAGCTTCTATTACATTTGGGTTAAGTTTTGGCCTTTATTTCCCTCAATTTTGCCATCTTCGTAGTTAATAACCTTTAAAGAATTAAATTTCTTCCTTTGCAAAGAAAGAATTATGAAATGTTAGGTTTGAAATTTCTTTAGTCTATTTTCTTTCCAGAGAACTGAAAGGTCTTCCAAATATACCAGTCAATCTTTCTTCCTCTTAAAATAGTAAAACTTCCCAAAACATTGCAGGCATTGTTGTAAGCAGAGATTGAACTTGGGAGCTACAATAGGTACTGTCTATGAACTAGCCTAGACAAAAAGAAAATTACACCCATATAATTGTGCCTATAAGCCTTCTGTCTATACAATTAATTAGAATGGAGAGGGAGGAAAAAGAGACTTTATGTCAAGTATTCCAACATATTTTGTATTTTAAAATCAATCTCCGGGGCTGTGGTTTCGGCGCTTGCTTGGCAAGCACGAGGACCCAGGTTCAAACCCCAGCACCACGTACACAACTAAGTGTTGGAGCAACTAAGGCCATGTGAAAAAACTAAAATAAAGTTGTTTCTCTCTTTCTCTGTCTCTCTCACTGTCCCTCTCTCTTTAAAAAAAAATAAAATGGAAAAAAATAAAATCAATCTCCTGCACAAGAAAATTTGGTAAGTAAAAGTTAGAAAAATCTTACTAAGTTGGGCATTTCAAATGGCACATACCTGTCAAAAAAACATAACATGAGGTTATTTGCAGAGCTTTCAGTCACTCTTGAATTTAGCTTGACATATTTTGTATGTGTTCCTGTGTACAAGAGAATAAGTTGCTAAAGAATTACTAAAATAAGAGGAGAAATATCCTCTATGCTCAGAAAGTTTGATATATAGTAACAAGGGTCAGAGAGACTCAACCCATGGAAAATGTGTTCTACCAAGTACAAAGTGCTATGAGAACACAGATGGAGAACAGTGCATACTGAGTGCTTTGTGAAGGCTTAGAGCAAGGTTCCACTTGAACTGAGCCTTGAAGGATGAGAAGAACACTTCAACAGGAAAAGATAGAGGAGGAGGCAAGGCATTTAGTCTGTGGGCTGCAGAGGAGCAAAGACTGAAAGGTGGGGTTTCACACATCTCTGGGAAATGGCCAGGTTAGAAAGGAAAAAACAATGTTGGTTTATGCAAATAATATCACTAGGAAAAACAACCAAGAAGTTCTATTGGGGCTGGGCGACAGAGGGTTTTTAACTTAGTATGAGGAATGAAAAATTCTGGCAAAAATCAACCATGAAAGTTTTTTTGAGTAGTTATTTCAATATACTAATATTAAAAATACTAGTATAAAGACCCATAAGAATGCTAACAATTAGCATTTATTTAACATCTAATCTCTACCTGGATCCCTGCTAATATATTTATCTATCTATGTATAAAATGCCACTTTATCATCACAATGGTCCCATTAGGTAAACAGCATAATTATTTGCCAATTATTGAAATTCCTGAAATTATTGAAAGGACTCTGAGATTCAAAGAAGTTAGGAAACATACTCCAGGTGATACATTTGACGGTGGCCTGATTGCAAAGTTCATCCCTTTCCCAGATGTTTTGATTGACTTCCTTTACAAATTAAATCAGCCTCTAAGGCACTCAGTGGGTCTTTATAATAGTATTTTTAATATTAGTATACTAAAACTGCAACTCAAAAAAGATTTTCAAGGCTGGTTTTCCCCTGAATTATTAATTTCTAGTACATTAAATGCCCTCTGTCACCTAGCCCCAACAGAACATGGCCTTCACTGTACAGCAGCATAAACAGCCTCTGTCACGTTAGGGCTGACCACATGCAGACCCTCCAACAGGTCCCAGAGATTCCAGAGGCCCTTTGTATTTGGAATATTTTGGAAGTGTGACTCAAGTATAAACGTGTCTGATCCCAAAGCTCATTTTCTTTCCTTCATCACATGCTAATGTTTGTCCAACTAATAATTTAAGTGAGGTATGAAATGTCATTTTGGGAATATAGCATAATTTGTTTAACTGTTTCCCAAATGTTGAAAATCCTAGCAGTTCCAAATTGCAGGGTTTTTTAAAAGGTAGTGTTGAATTGAATGCCTATCTCCATGTGCTCTATTCTTCCATTTAAATTTCCTCCTTTGTATAACAGTGCAGAAAAGAGATGGTTATAATGATTTAAAACAGCTGAATAACTTTCACTTAACTGAATAACTGATAGTCTAGTGATATTTTCAATTTTATTTAAATTTTGCAATATATCAGATACAGATTGTAATATCTAATATAATATGACTTCATTAAAGTCTTTGCTTGTAAGTTTCATTCATTCATTTTTTCCTCAGATTCATTATTCACATTGTTATCCATCTATTTCTGATTTAACAATACATTATATGACTTAAAATCCAGTAGCCCTGTGAGAGCAGTCAATGAATACTTTAATGTTCAAAGGACATATCAACAAAAATATTCTATTTTCTCCCACGTGCAACTGCAAAGTTACATGATAAAGTGTAGCATCTAGCAATCCTCTGATACATCTGGTCTAGAGGAAGAAGGTCAGTTGGTGGAACATCAAAGTCTATACCAAATCTTCCATGAGGGTTCTGTTGAAATAAAATCTATCAGCTTAGAGTCTTCAATTAGCATTTCTATTTCATTCATACTTCTGACAGTATTTTAGATTTTTGAAAATAAACACTTAAATTGAGAAAAGGAAATAAGTATATTGTACAAGTATTTTTCAGAGGTCTAAATTAAATTTAAAAGGCACAGCACTTTTAATTTCAGAATTTAATATATTAAAGACAAGGAGATGAAATAAAATATTGAAACTTAGAAACTCTATGTTCTAATTTTGTCTCTTCCATGTTCATTATGCAAGCACAAAAAGGATGGTTAACACATCAAAGTTTGGATTTCTTCATTTGAAAAAACATTAAGGTACCACATTGGAGAGAATGACAATTTTGCAACTTTAAGCCCAATGAAAACATCATCGACAACAACAAAAAAGGGCACATAAATGTAGAATAACATGTCCATGCAACAGGTTGATTTGGATTTTTCTGGATCTGCTTTTTTTAATGCAAAGTTTGTTAAGCAGGGAAAAAAATCCAGTTCATGTTCATTTATATTTCACAACTTGATTTTATACACCTAGAATGCAGTGCAAGAGTTTCTGTGTTGAAAAGGCATGAAGCAGACAAAGAACAAGAGTTGCTATTTGAATTTATTTTCTTTCCTTCCTCTTTCCTCCATGTTGGGAAACAAACCCAGGGCCTTGGGCATATTAGGCAAGCACTCTACCACTAAGTCACATCTCCAGTTCAAATTTTAATTTTAATAATTTGAATTAAGTCTAGTGAGATATAAAGAAATGCAAAAAAGTAATTGAGTTTTCAGGATCTGAGGGCACCACTGTTGAGTTGAAGAATCACATAGGTAAGAATTTGAAACGGTAGCAAGGTCACCTCAAGACACACCCCTCCAAATGTGTTTTAGATCAATGAAAATTATGAAAAGCATTTTAGAATTCTCTGAACAGGTGACCTCATAATCAGTTTTAAATAACTATTTGGACATAGACCCCTCAAAAGCACCTCACTTTATGAGATAGAGGAGGCAAAAGGATAAGTCAAGGAAATGAAATATTTGTGGGTCCTTTTGTTGATTTCTTTGTTGCACCATGGTCTTTCAGGGCCATGAATAGCAGAACAAAAGATTACCTATGACAGGAAGAGATTCTTCAGGTGCATTCTCAAATAATCCCAATCAGTTTTAAATAACCCAACTGGTGGCTGCCGCAATTTACCTATATTCAGTTATTCAATAAAACATGAATACATGCCCATGTAGCTTAGGTACATTTTAAAATCTTCTCAATCCCTCATATTTATTATTTAGATAATATCCAAAAACTAGGAGGAAGAAATAAAAGGCAATTTCTGTTTCTAACAACCCCATTCAAGCAGCAGTGAAGACATTTAGAAAATTTTTTTTTACCAATATTCTAGACAATGTTCCCAAATAGACCTCTGTTAACTAAAAGAAAAATTCAAATATATATGTGCATTGTTTAGAAATGAAAGTATTTAACTAAGGCTAATTCTTATAGGGAATAAGGAACACATATGGGGTCTTCATGAATTAGATGCATACATTATAACCACAAAGAAACAACAGCAATAGAATAAAGTCCAGATGGTTTAATAAAAAAATGTTTACTCATTTGCTCACTCTTCATAGTCAAAAACCTGTTTTTAAAAAAGGCTATCTTAAACAAACCATGGAATTAAAAATTTTAAATAAAGAGATTGTATTTGGCCTCCCAAATTTTCAGGACACCTATCTAAGCCACATCCACAATTCTTTACAATCTACGTACTTTAGACCTTTGATACCTCAAACAAGTTTGGAGTTTCATGTTCCTTTTATTCAGACTGATTTGCCTTAACAAACACTTGAGTTAAGAATTTAAAGATATCGTATAATTTTTTTTTAGAGATTTAGCACAAACTGTGTTAGATACTATTTTTAAAAATATGCAGATGAGAAAGAAAAGTCACAGAACAGTCTGTTCTTGAGGAAAAAACAATGCAACATAATAATAATTTTAAAAAGATGAAATTCCTAAGAGCTTGGGGACTTAACATATGGGGTTCATACATATTTCTATCATATTCCTCACTGTCCCATTTCACCAACTTACATTCTCTTGCACACAGAATTTACTGGACACACTCTATGTCCTCACTAGTCTTCCGTAGAGCAGATGTGCTGCCATAGTTCCAGCTATATAACACAGCCATAGAATGACAGGAATCCTACCACATTTGACCAGTTGTGTAGACCTTTATTTCTATCTGCATTCAGATTGCTTTTTTTTTTTAACCATTCCCATAATTCTCATTGGCTTTTACACACACATTTAACTGGTTCACTCATTAGACCTATTAATTTTGCGATGAGCTGTTTTTTCTTTTAGGCTTTAGTGATTACTTCAGAAAATGTCTTATTAATTCTGTACACTTGTCTCCATTTGAAACATAGATGGTACTAGTTCAGTTAGTGTCTTGTTAACATATTATAGTTTTTTTTTAAAGAGAGAGGGAGAGAGAGAGAGAGAGAGAAAGAATTAATCTTATTCAGTTTTCTGCATGACTTTTGTTGCTCTGATACCTTGCTGTGTACATGGTCCTGGGGTTTGAACCTGCATAGTCGTGCATGCCAGGAAAGCACCATAACTGCTGAGCCACCGCTCCAGCCCTGTATTATCTTTTTTTTGAACAACCTTAAAAGATTTTAACAAAAATAATATAAAATGTGTATATACTCTGGATATTGCAATTGTCCCCAGGAGTGCCCCCCCCAATTACCCTCCCTTATCCTGTAGTATTTTTTAACAGTATATTGGACCTCATTTTCTAACTAATATACCACCATGTTTTATTCTTTCTGCATGCAAAATTAATTATACATTTCTCATAAAAAAATTAAGTTCTCTTCCAGAGGACTAAGAGGTCTAAGGGAAAATAACTTGAATAAGAAAGAACTAGGCAGATAATCAAGTTTCACAACTGTAACAAATTAAAGGTTTAGGTCACAATATCATATTTCTAAACATGAAAGAAAAAATTCTTATATCCTGAAGTCTGGTTATCAGAAAACTTTTAGTTCTGGGGTAAGAGTGTGGAACAAGGAAGACTACCGACTGTGAACTTTATTTGGAATCAATAGTAGTTTGGTTTTAGAAAAATTATTAGGATAGAGCTCATTTTGATATTTTTATTTAAGAATGGATCTAATTTGTGGATGGTTCAAGTACATGTGTATCTATGTTAAGGAGATATAACAAGGCTAATATTACAAGGCTCTGTCCTTTCCTACTTGGTGAAAATAACAAGTGGAAAAGAAATTGCTGCTGATGAGCTAATGATGACCAAAGGTAAAATGTGATAAAGGAGAATGGTAGTGTCCATATTTCAAAAAGCATTGCTCCGCTTACATTGGCAACCTGTGAACTCAGCAAAGATATAGGAACCATAACTTGTAAACTCGCTCTCTGGTCCATGTACCTGCCAAGTACATCCCTAAAATGTGTGTATGAGAATGGACTGACTCCTGCTAGTACCACCTAAAGGTCACTTGAGGGAGGGCAGAATACTGTCTAATTAGAATAAATAGTGTAGGTAGGACCATACACAGTCTAAACTCTGAGCTTCAGAAATGATCATATCAGCACTGCAAGTAGAGCCAACTGAATGAATTTTTTAAAAATTTATGTTATAAACATTGCATGAAACAGATACATGAATAAAATGTGAGGGAAATATGTCTTACAAAAGCACAATGACCTGGTATTTTGGGTCTGTACAATGGTGATTTATTTGTGAATTTTGGCTGTTCCCCTTAATATGAATATTCCTAAGAAAAATGGGACAAAACAATTTGTCATTCCTAAGATAAGCATTTTATCTTTCTTCTGAATATATGTATACATATAATAAATGCAAAGAATAGAAAAATTATCATCATTTATACATTAACATTTTTGAAGAATTACATTTTCTAGTCATATGAATATGGCTATTCATAGATTTTAAAAATTTAAATGTTATATTTTATTTGAATAAGTAGACATAATTAATAGGAATATATACAATTTCAAAAAAGGTAAGAGTTATGCAGAGAAAATAATTAAATAAACAACACAAAAGTAAATCATTCACTAGCAAAAGGGATAGAACATATAATACAGTCTATTTCATTTTGAAAACCCATCATTTCCCTGTAAATAGATGATGCATGTCAAAATACCTATTCAAAAATGTCAGAATAAAGCAAAGCAATTTTTTTGCCCCAAATCTATGACTCAAAAGACACTGGGTAGGAAACTTTTCATACCTGGGTACAGTAATTATGGAATTCAAAATAAGTGTTATATGTTCAAATACAAAGAGCTTATTATACCAGTGTATTCTTGTGGTCCTCACTTACCCTTACATTTATATAAGCACAACTAATTTCATACAAGGACTTTTTTCTTGTTTCTTTCCTACATTCACTTAATTTTAGTTAAGTCTATTAGACAGATACAAAGGGAAAAATTGTGCCTGTAATCAAATCTTTAACCCCATAACCAGCAGAAGGAGAGTATATACAGGCAACAGTTTTTGAGGCATTAAAAGTAGCAGCCTCAGGATGGATAAACACAGACTAGGAGAGTTCACACTACATATTGTAAAGCGCTAATTGAAGAAATGTTTATCTGGCACAAGAGACACCCCTTTTTGTACATTCCATAATATGGTGGTGTCATGTTTACATGCCTGGGCCACCTTGCGGCAATGCATTCTTCAAAACAATTTCTAAACACTTTTAATTACTTTTCTTCCAACTGTATTCTGGATTCCTGTTTTTAATTCAAGCTATGATCTAGAAGCTGGGTGCTGCCGATAGCATATTACGAGCAGATTAAACACATTTTCAAAATACTGAAAAACATCATATATAAACTGATTTGATTATAAAAGGAGACCATGCATGCACACGTGTCATTCAACCACCCAAAGGAAAGAAGTGGGGTAAAATTTGAAATTTATGCGTGATACGAACCCTGATGCAATTCTTTTATACTACTAACCAAGAAATTAGCAGGGAAATCAATTCAAGTCAAATTTGAAAGCGAGAAATCCAGGTAAACACACAAGGCAATTTTTCTCCTCAAGGAAAATTTACATGTGCAATGTTGATGATGGGAAAATCATTTTAAGGAAGAGTTGCTGCTATTGATGCAAATATGTGTGATGTTAGCCAGTGAGAAAATGAGAACAACAAATATGCTAAGTTTTAATTAAGTGGTCTCTTGGTAAATCCCTTAGACCCTGGAGAGTTGAAAAACCTGAAAAATATAGTGGCTTTTATTAAACTTACTTATTCAAGTAAAAGACTTTTTTTATATAGTACCTCATTAAACTTGATTTAGGCATATGGAATGAAAGTTGATAGGTTTACAAACTTAAAAAAGAACTTTAAAAATACAATCGATCATTTTCTTTTTCTATAATATCAATATTAATTTTTATAAAACAATAAGTTTGAAAGTAAAGGAAATAGACATGATGGATTGTATTTCAAATTTAAAAGATCTGGATTCTCTTCCTAAAGCTTTCCTTGAGAAAAAGAAAAATAACAAACCTTTTTGGAAGACAACCACAAAGTTCATGTAACATGAACAAAAATACTCAGAATCTAGCCAGGCATGATGGCATTTACCTGTAATTCCAGAGTCTCAGGAGGCTGAGGCTGGAGGACCACAAGTTTAAAGCCAGCCTCAGTCACTTACTGAGGCAGGCCCTAGGCAACTTAGCAAGGTTGTCCCCGCTACCACCACAAAAAAAGAGGGCTGAGCACATGGCTCAGTGATCATGCACTTCTGGGTTCATTTCCCCCCAGTATAAAAAACAAAACAAAACAAGCCTCAGAATGAAAAAAGAACAAAACCCTAGAAACCTATTCCTCTATATTCACTCTAAGAACTTTTTAAAATGAAAATGCTCATTTATAACCTAAATTGATGATTAAGTAGAATCCACAATCAAATTTTTATGGGGAAACTCGTGCATTTGATGAATGAGACTAAGAGTTTTAAAATATACATTTTATGAATTTAATCTAAATATATTTGGCCATACATATCTGAAAGTACAGGATGCAATCTCCTACTCAAACAACTCTCTTCCATTTCTACCTAATTGTTATGTATTTTTGGAGGCATAGTTTCAGGCATAGGTTGATACATTTATTATTATTCAAAATTTTATGTTTACTTCTTGATTTTCAATTTTGAACACATATAGCAACCCTTTTGAAGTGTAAATTATGGTATGTAGAACAGCTAAAATATAATTATCATTCTATTTCTTCTTCAGTTTATCTCTTCTATCTATATTCTTTTTCAAAAAGCTATCACATTCCAGGGGTGGTGGTATACTTCTGTAATCCCAGCAAAATAAAACACTGAGGCAGAGGATCAGAGGTTCAAGGCCAGAGTCAGCAGGTCTCCAGTTAAGGAAGGCCCTATATAATTTTGAAATATCTGCATCAAAATAAAATAAATAAAAAGGGATGGAGATATAGCTCAGGGGTAAAGTGCCCCTGGGTTCAATTCCCAGTTCCAAAAAACAAAACAAAAACTAAACCAAATAAAAGCAAACAAAAAAACTCCTCTCACTTCCTGACTCCCAGCACACAGGAGCGGGCTGATAGAAAATCAAGAAAGAATGGGTAAGGTGTTAGCATGGGTGCATAGGTGCTCACCAGAACCAGCACCATCACGAGGGCATGCAGGGAAAATGCGAAACTATCAAGTCATTGGTTTCAATGTGAAAATGTTACCCAGAATTTTGCAGATATATTCTCTCCTAACTCTGGATGCTTCTCACCTGACTGATAAAAGTAGATATATTCTCTTGGTAATTGAATGTATCTTCTGTAGAAAATTAGTAAAGTCACTTGGGTCAATTTATTCTTCCTGAGCATGAAAAAAAATCACTAGTGAGAGGCTATGGAAATAGATCTAAAGACGAAAAGAGAAGAAAAGAAAAAAAATAGTCCCAGAATATGTAGCTTTAATTTTAGAAAAAACTACAACCCAGCTAATACCCAGGAACATACATTTCCCAACAAGAAGAATACTTAAAAAAACATACCTACTTGGAAAAGTTTGTTTTATGCTCTTGGTCTCATAAATCTAACCTGTTGGACTATCAATATCTCACATGAAGGATGGATTGGGGTGGACTGCCTTACAAATAGGACTCAACTAGAATTAGCATGAAATTCACCCTCAGGTAACATGATGTAATCGGGAGTGAGAAAAGTCATTTATTTTAAAATATTTAAATATTTATATAAAAAGAGGCTTTAAAAGCAAGACTCAAATATGCCCACAGTCTGTTCTGTGGCAAACACACACTTCTCTATCTCTTACATCTAAACATTTGAAGAGAGGGATTATTGTAAGCAAGACGATGCTTTGGAGTTAATGTTGATCATTACCTTAACTAAATGTTAAATTAAGCTCCCCCTATACATAAGGAAAATGATTTTTTAAGGCATGATTTATAATGAAGTCTTAGTAAATAGATAATTACAGAGTTCTCCACATTTATCTTGCTTTCTTACAATAGAAATTTCAGTTATGTAAGGCTGATTCTTAACTTCACTTACTGAAATAGTACAACAAAATATATTTGATATTGATAGAAAATAACTGAGAGCAAGTCATTTACATGTATCCAGAATGCTGGGATCCCTGGTGAAGAATGCATAGGCACCTACATGGCAGTAAAAGCTAAGGACATGGGCCAGGCACAGTGGCGCACACCTGAGAACCCTGCAGCTTGGGAGGCTGAGGCAAGGGGAGCTCAAGTTCAAAGCCAGCCTCAGCCACTTAGCAAGGCCCTGAGGAACTCAGGGAGACCCTGTCTTGAAATAAAAACCGGTTGGGGTGTGGATCAGTGGTTAAGCACCTCTGTATTTAATCCCTGGTACCAGAAACCCTCCCCTCAAAAACAAAAAACAAAACAAGAAAGATCAGGACATGGTAGTCAGTCCATGTTGCTGACTTACTGCTGCCAGACATCAAGGGTGGAATGGGTTTCCTAACACAGTCTGCATGCAGTAAGTGGACAGTTTATGATCACTGGTCTGGACAAGGCTTTCCGTCTATTGCCCTGTCTTTTATCAGACCACAGGCAGGTATAGCCTTCATCCTCAATTAAGCACCTCGGCTCCGTTCTTACGCTGAGAAAGCATGAGCAGTCATTTGGGGAGAATCAGATGGAATTTGACCAAAGAAATACAAAGTACCCAGATGGAGGGGAAAAAAAATTATCTAGAGAATTCTGGGGTTTTTCTACGTGGGCTACTGCATCTCATCCTGCTGCCCTTTCCACTGCCTCGATCAGCATTTTTTAGGTACATACTATTTCCCTTCGAACAATGGAGTTGTGACTTTCTCCTAAGTACAAGAGAAAGAGTACAGTCAGTGTGGAGCAACATGACAAATCCTGAGAAGCATCTCAGTTTCTTCCTCCTTCTAATTTTTGCACATTGTGGCTTGAGGTGGGGAGCCACTGGGCTGGGCAGTAGCTGGTGCCAGCCCAGCGGGGGAGGTACCCTGGAATGTGTTGAATGTGCATTCCTCAGATGTCTCAGAGGGGTCACTGCCCCTTACTGGCTTCTACTCATTTTCATTGGTTTGGGTGCCGCATAAGGAAATGGGCTCCACTTTTAAACACTCAGTGGGCTCCCTACCTATTAACTACAGACCACACTGGTGGCTTATAGGTTTCAGGGATTAGGCTTTTAAAACAGCTGCATTTTATCCTCACTGGGTACAGGTATTTTTGACTGTTGGTTTGTTTACTCTACAGAATGAAGTTCTCAGATAGGAGCCTTTCTTTCCATGCTTGAAACCTTTCTGTCTTGAGTAAGCGATCTCCCATAGTGGTAGAGATTCATAGATCAATCAGGCAAGGCCCCACCCAAAAAAGGGATGAAATCCTGCCATTTGCAACAACACACGTGTACCTGGAGGACATTATGTTCAGTGAAAAAACTCAGGCACAGAAAGACAAGCACTGCATAATCTCATGG
The DNA here is from genome assembly GCA_004027875.1 of Aplodontia rufa. Taxonomy (NCBI): domain Eukaryota; kingdom Metazoa; phylum Chordata; class Mammalia; order Rodentia; family Aplodontiidae; genus Aplodontia; species Aplodontia rufa. Next base: position 12,655 of record PVKS010011707.1, on the reverse strand, counting down.
GTATAAGGAAGCCGAAAAAGTTGACCTTATAGCAGTTGAGAGTAAAGTAGTATTTACCAGAGACTTTGGAGTGTGAGCTGAACCGGGCATTAGAAGAGGTTGGTCTGCAAGTTCAATACTCTAGTTTGATAGGAAGAATGAGTTCTGGTGTGCTGTAGCACAATAGTGTGAATATAATTAACAATAATGAATTACATACACTTTTGAACATTCTCACCTCATAGAAATGAAAAAACTTTAAGGTAACAGATTTGCTAAGTACCCTAAGTTGATCATCACTCAATATATATGTGGAAAAAACACCACACTGTACCTCATGAATATATACAAACATTACATATAATTAAAATATTAAAAATAGAAAATACAAAAAATACAATAACAATTAAAAAAATACATAGAGAAGGCAATGTTCCTTCCTTTAGGAAGCTCATTTCCTGGTATGATCATGGCTCCTTATTAGCTTTCCATTGCTCTCAGTTTGAATGCCTTGGTGATTATTAAGAAATGCAAATGGACTTGTGTTGTTTATTGACATTTACTTATTTTTGTATTCACTCAGTAAAATATTTTTAATTGCAATTATTAAATACCATAATTTCCACGGCTATTTTCTTTTTTCTGAAGAATAATTGAAAAATTATGACAAGTGAAAGGAATCTATTCATCCAGTCAACCAATTTTTCTTTAAAAGATTTTTTTTAAATAGCAGATGAACTTCTACTCAAAACCCAGGCACCCAGCTGCTTTCTAGAACAGTCTTGCAAGTTCCTGACTCACCCTAAGACATCTTCATGCCATATTGCACTCCTACCCTAGTTCTTCCACTCATCTATTCTTGCAATGAGCCTACGATAATTCTCTTTTGAGATTCCTCTTGGGATTCCAAAGTTATATAAATGACAAAAATAGTGTTTTTTTTTCCAAGCAATCCATTTAAAACTATTGTGGATTAGGTTTTATATAGACTTCTGTTTGATATTCAATTTCATGTATAACATGAACCATAATGAAAACTAATTAGTTTAGAAATAGTATTGCAATATTTAAACTTTCATTAATTTGCATAGGCCTCTGCCTACCTTTTATGAACTACAGTGGTTATATACCAAACAATCAGACATAAAAGGGTATTAAAAGAAAATTAAAATAAAACAGAGAGATTTCACATGCACAGTCATTTATTCCTTCTTTAGAAATCCCACAGCACAGAGCACAGTGTTCTGTCAAAGCCCTTACTGCATTGTATTATAATTACTGTTTATAGTCTCTCTCACTGACACAGGCACAGAGGAGACAGAGGAGATCTTAACCTATTTATCTTTGGATCCTCAGCTCTGACATAATGTCTGACATGTAGAATATGCTCAGCATAAATCTGTTGAATTAAAGAATAAGTGAGAAATAGGATGAGGAGAGATGCCCTTACTCTGCCATTTATAGTGTCTGACCTCACCTTGCCTGAGTCTGACTCTTAGCTGTCATATGGGTGAAATAAAGAGTTGTAAAGAGCCTTAATACAAAACTTGTGTCAACTATAAGAATGACATACAGCCTAGATAACTTTAGTATTCCTTGGCTCAGAGTTGGTTACTGACTATGTGTGAAACAAGCTAGACAATTGGACGCTTGGTTCATGTCCTCAAGAAGTTCAGCATCTAGTGGGAGATGATTAAAGAGCACATTGGAGACACCTTAGCAGAGACTCCATAAAGCAGGGAGAATGGGGTCCTAAGACATGATGGGTGCCAGGCAAATATTTCAGGCAGTAGAACAGGAAAAGAGAAGCACTAGACGGAATAGTTGCTGCATGAATCAATGTGTCTAATAGTAGTTTGTTAAATGCTCACATCTGAGCCAGTTCCAAAGGTCATAAGGCAACACTTCTGTAATTTTCCATGGTTTGTCTATATCCAAACTGTATAGAAAAATGTCTAAGTTAATTTACTTTTTATTTCATCATTCTGGCATTTTTCTATTTAAATCTATATTTCCAAAAATCAACTAACTTTAATAACCATATTCATTAGCTATGATACAGTACATGTTCTAGCAAAGGAAAGACCAGAATGCCATATTCATGACAAGAAAGAAAAAAAAAACAACTTAAGAATGCTCTTGAATATACTGCACAGTACTAAATTCATTTTAAAAATCTGGAAGTATTTTACCACTGACTGCTTCATCTCACATTAATTACTGGTATCATGTGGCTTCCTAAAGGTAGAAAGAATGCTCTCCTCAGAGAGTACTGACAGAATAAGAAGTTTAGAAGTTTAAAGAATATATGTTACATTCTATCATTCTTTTTGGTTAATCACCACACACCACATGCTATATTAGCATTTATATTTTGTATGATTCAAACACCATGATAGTATTAAGAGTATGTTCTGCTGAGAAATGGAGATATTTGGTCATACCCTGAAATAGGTCACATTAAAACATTGACTGCTTGAAAGGAGTAGTGAGGTTTGTGTGGACAAACTGGAACATCTAGATTTGATCATTGGCATACCCACCCACTAGCTCTGTGGCTTCAGGCAGTCACTTAACCACTATTTTATTTAATAATCTTCTTTATTCTATCATTTATACTTTAAACAACATGGAAATAACATTTGAAAGAACTTTCAGTGGACATTATTTACAAAATAAATATATAAAGTAAGTATCAGAAGTTAAAATTTAAAAAGAAAAGACACCCTACATAACCATTTTTTTTTTTTTGCTCTTGCTATTTTTAGGGCTTTACTATGGGACTAGGAACCAAAATTCCTGTGCAAAGTTGTTAGCTGGATCATTGCTTACTTCATAAACATCCTCAGAAGAGATCGATGTTTGTAGATTATGATAGACTAAGGCAACAGCAATAGAAGAAATTAAAAAAATTTAATACATCCAAATGTCCTACATTTTGGGTGACAAAATGATCCTTAGATGTTTTTCTAGAAATTCAGAATGCAAAATATGCTTAAAAGAACAATCGTGGACTCAAGAGAAAATATGAGTTATGGCATAATTTCCATAATAGTCATGCCATAAATTGAAGACTTGACTTTGCTCTGTTTGGTCCATCAAGTATTGTATCCTGTGTCCCTTGTTCTCTATGAAAAGAGCATTTAGTGGAGGAATCTGCTATCTTCCTACTTTCTGAAAGAAAAGACTCGCTGATTACCTTGGAGGATGAGCATGGCTTCAGAACATACGTTTATTACAAATCATTATTTTACCATTTCCAAATTTCCTAATGACAAGAAAGAGCTTATTTTCATCAGATTGGTGTCCTCTCATGCTCCTTAAGTGCAAAGACACCCATCTGGGTCTGAAGATAATGAAGTCTTGAATTGGAAACCTAAGTTTAAGCTACTGTCAGGGCAGTCTTCTACTAAAAATAAGTGGCCATTTAAATGTTACTGTATCTTGTTTTGCAAATCTCTCCTCACCAAGCAAATAATTATTTTATTTTTTATTTATTTTTTGGTGCAAAAGTTAGGCATAGAATTCCTCATTAGTGGTTAATAATGGACCATATTATTGCATGTTTTTAGAAAGTGAATTTGGAAAATAAAATGCTTTAAATGAGGGCTATATAAGGGACATTAATGTTTATATGAGAGAAATGTGTAGGGACAGATTTCCTTTTTTATTGACAACTACTGACACAGAATAATTTCCACTTCTTGAGAAAAAGGACTTCTTTTGCTCCACTAGATAGGATGGTTAGGTCTGAAGAAATTTTGTCACTTGTAAAGCTATATTAATTCCCTACCATGTAGCATCTTAACTGCTCTAATAGCAAAATGGGAATGATTAATACTTGCTATTTTAAAATGTATGATAAATCAGAAGGCAGTCAAGATTAACCAGTGTCTAAATCAAACTTAGATGCTTACAGGAAGTGCCTACTGTTCCTTAGGAGCACCCTCTATGCATGGATTCCAAGTGACTGTCAGTTCAGAGCTTTATTTGAATTTTATCTTCACCGTAAGGTAAGCTTGTTTTCCAGGTCAGCAGGTAAGTTCCTGTGCTCAGTTTGCAACATGGTCAAACTGACAAAGATGCTTTTGGTGAAATGCTATTAACTAAAACCATCTATTCAGAAACAAAGAAAATAATTCCAATCCTCTTTTTTTCTTGTTTTAAAGGGACTTTTTTGAATTTACAAAAACAAATATGCATATGATCAATTCTGATCAGATAAACTCTCGTTTAATTTTCACAAAATAGTGACTCATAAAAACAAGTAGTAGTTAATATTTATGGAGCACATGGGAGTCAGAAACTATTCAATTACGTTTATTATTTAACCCATTCTTTTCAAGAAACTTTGAGATTGAGAGTGTCTTCCAGATGAAACACAGGGAAACATGTGTTAGGCCCTAACAGGTGATTCCAATTCGTGCAATCTGACACTGGAGCTTTCTTAGTTTGTGTTTATCCATCTCTCCCATGGAGAAAGATAATTCAAGACTCATTGAAGGTTAATGACCAGTTCAAGCAATAATTAATAAAGGAAGGTTTTGCATCCCTAAACCACATTTTGAATGAGCCGCTATAGAAGGACCTATGGCATAGGGACTCAAAGAACCTACAATCCATGGCTGTTCTAGGAACACTGCAAGAACACTTGGAGAAATGCTAGTTTCTCTCAGAGATGCAGAATACCTCCCTTCAGGTCTTAGGGAGCCTCACTGAGCAACAAGAGGCTAAACTATACAGTACAGCACAAGAGTACTATGAGAGAGGACTTCTGAAATCATGCAAAACCTTAGTCTCGTCTGTAAAACTAGGATCCTAATCACTTTCCTGCTTGTCTCTGTGCTATTATGTAGTGAAAATGAGTTTACAAGCATGAAAATAGTCTTCAGATAGCCAAAATCAGCACACCTAGGAATTACTATGATGTGAAAGTTGAAAGAATCAGTTGTGAGACGAAAGAAAGGAACACTGGACTTGATGTCAAGAATAGAAGATTGTTTATGATGATCTGTTTTGCTCAGAAAAGAAAAGCTTACTGCTTCAGCTTCAATTTCCATCATTTTTACTCAAAAGGGATTTGCCTTTTATAACAGGCAACTGCATTACAGAACCAGAAGAAATTCCTAGATCTTATAAAGTTCAATTTTATTTGGACCACTCATGGATATTCAAAAAATTAAGAAAGATTTTTCATAAGTGAATCTATAGAAGCAGATGAAGTTTAAATGAAAAGAAACATAGTGTATCACAAAGTACACCGATCCAGAATTCAAAATTTTGGACAGAAGTAGTTCCAAAAGCTTCATCTATTTCAGAGATAACCACCATTGTGGGTCTACCCAGTATCAATCATTATGGATACTAAGCTAATCAGTCAGACAGTTTTCTGCTTATTGGAAACTCACAGACTAATTACAAGGCAAACAATGCAAAAATAATCTCACAACATACGTTATCAATCAGTTTGAACTTCAGTTTTCTTTTAAATGAGGATATTGAGTGAACAATTGCAAAAGTCCTTTTCACTCATATTACTTATGATTGATTTTTCTAAAGGTGATAATCCAGTGAGACAGAATAGAAAAAAAGAGTATAAATGTCAATTAAAAATAAGAGCATGGAAATGCATTATTTATTACATTTTTTCTATTAAAGGGAGAAGGGAGAGTGAGAAACAGAGAGGGAGAGAATCAATTTTATTTAGTTTTTCATGTGGCTTTCATTGCTCCTACACTTCATTGTGTAAGTGGTGCTGGGGTTCAAACCTGCAACCGTGTGCATGCCAGGCAAGCGCTGTAACCACTGAGCCACCAGTACAGCGCCTATTTATTACATCTTAATGAGAATATATAGGATAAACAGATTTTGAAGACTGAATGTGATTTTGCCAGAGATAAAAGTAATCAATAAATTGTTAGAAGGAGCAAAACAAGCAAAGATTTTCATATTCATGTTTACCATATCACATAGCTTTCACTTATCATCTTTGTAGCAAGAAATTTGTAACAACTTAGATTTTACTATTTCCTTTAATCCTACAAGAGTTCTATGCCGCATTAAAGATAAATCAAATGAGCCAACACTGTGGCACATGCTTGTAAACCCAATACCTCAGGAGTCTGAGACAAGAGTATAGTAAGTTCAAAGCCAGTCTCAGCAACTTAGGGAGGCCCTGGGTAACTTAGCAAGACCCTGTTTCACAATAAAAAATAAAAGGGCTGGGAATGAAGCTCTGTAGTTAAGCGCCCCTGGGTTTAACCTTTGGTATTGAAATAAAGCAAACAAGTAAACGAACAAAAATGATAAATCAAACGAGGTTTAGTCACAGCCACTCCAGCTACAAAAATGATATAGCCACGTTTGTGTGCTGGTGTGCTGGCTGCCTCACCTCATAGCTGTGCTTAAGTTCCCTAGTGTCTGCCATTATACAACACTGACCATGGGCTATTTGGGGCATGGATCTCAAAATGCATGAGCAACATACAAGGTAGTGATGTACAGGTGTGGTCTGGGAAAAGACTGGACCAGAAGATGGGAGTTTATGGAAGTTTATACTGGTATGTTAGAAGCATACCATGAAGTCCCATAAAGTCCTGCAGAGAAATCTAAACTTATTGGTAGGCAAGATTATAAAATCTTTACAAATATACACTCCTCCTTGAGTAAGGAAGTATAAAGGGGGTAAGAGCTTTAAAAGGTTAAAGAAAATCAGAGAGTCTTAAAAGAGGATCCAAAGGAAATATTGTGCACTTAAATAAAAATCTGACACATGGGGCAATTTTTAAAAACTCTAACAAAAAAACTACACTTCGATTTCATTTAAATATCAATGTAAAATAAAATAATACTTACGTTACTCTCAACTCTGTTACTAAACAGAGTTGAAAAATAGCAACTTTGGACATACTCATACATTTATTCATTTGAAAAATCACAGATTATGGTGTGACAAAGAACTTCCATCATGTGCTGTGAAATGTTTCTAATAAGACGGATTGCACATTTTGATGGTGCCTGTGTCACGTGGGATAGTTCTGTAGTAGGTCTTGTGTAAGTGTATTCTATGATGCTCATATAACAATTAAATTGCCTAAAGGTTAATTTTTCACAATATATCCCAATGGTTAAGTGATGTATGCTAGCATATATTCAGGAATAGTAAAGTTACATTTCTCAGTGTTGAAGAAATGAATGAGGTTCTCAGGCTTAGCCAAAGTCTGGTCAAACTTTAGCCAAAATGACGGGAGGAAACAGGAAACATTTTCTGAACACCAACTATAAGCAGTTAAGCCTGGTACTTTTAATTCTTGTTTAATTCTTATCACAAAAATAACATTCTGTGACTATATTACAGGGAAAGAAAGCAAACGTCTGAAAAGATTGATGTAATGATAGAATCTGTGTTCTAGCCTTGATTTGTGATTGTGTGACATTGAAAATGATCTCTTAATCTTTGTGTGTATATGTCCTTCTATATAAAAGAAGAAAAATAGGGTCCAGTTTACACAACATTAAATAAAAAGATTCATAGTGTGTGAATGGAAGGGCATGTGTGTGCTTGGTATGACTGGATGGGTGAATCTCTGAAAGATTCCAGGTCTGTGAGCCTCTGCTCAAGTCTGCAAGGGTTGGAGGCCACAGGGGGACTTTGAGAGAAGATCCCACTGGGGAGCTCAGTCTTTGAAGGGTTTGATCAAAACAGGACAGGGTGGCAATTACTGAGCTGGGAATAGCTGAGATGGTCAGGAAGGCAGAAATCGGACTGTGAAGAAGGGTGAGGGTTACATATAGCGTATGTTCCACATTGTGTGAACACAGTGAGGTGTGGATACTACAGATCTCAAGCCTCCATTAAAATTGTCACTTGGTTATAGGGCAAACAGACATATCACAGATTACGTGTTAAAGATTAATCTTGTTATGCTAAGAGATGTTTGAAAAGCTAACACAAATTGTAAGCTAACTGATAGTAACCGATCATGTGAAAAACAAGGATGCTTTAACTGAGAAATGAAACTGCTTTACCTTGAATGTTTATTTTCTGTAAAACTTTCCCTTGAGAACTCACACACACTCAAACATTCTGTAGCAACTAGTGCAATCACTGCTCAAAATAGGAACTCGCCAGGTAATGTGGCTTCTTCTTTTTATTTTTAAAATATTTATTGATTTATTGGTACTGGGAGTTGAACCCAGGGAGGCTTTTCCACTGAGTTGCAACCCAAGTCCTTTTCACTTTTTATTTTGAAACAAGTTCTTACTAGGTTGCTGAGGGTTTCCCAGACTGGCTTCCAATTGGTGATCCTCTTTTGCCTCCTAAATCCTTGGGATTGCAGTCATGTCAATACACCTGGTGGTAATGTGGCTTTGATACTGTAATAAATATTTAATAACTAAGGTTTATGCTGATGTGGGCCAGATTCAGAGGAAACTATCTTCCGTTTATTAGATGTCATTTGCTAAACTCTGTTGTTTAATCATGTAAAATAACACTCTAATACTAATTTTACATGATTCTGACATTTAGGAAAAAATGTTTTTCTTTAATTTGCTAGTAACTTAATATAAATTATTATGTTAATTTTGTATGGTTTCCTTTGATATTTCATTTTATAAATCTTATTCTAGTTTTATATTACCTTTTAATCCCTTATTTAATGAGAGGAGGTGTAATTGGAGAAATGAATGATATTTATTACAGAAAATGCTAAGTTGAGTACATGAACAAAAAAATTAAACACGTACTGAAATCTGAATTTCAGATGAACAATGAAAACAACTTGACATTTTGGACAAACTAATATTAAAAAGTTATTCATTGTTGAATTAAAATTCGAATTTAATTGTATGACCTGTATTTTTATTTCCTAAATTTGGCAGCCCTATATCTAATATCCATGCTTTCTAAGTGAAACCAACTAAACCAAGAAAGGTTTGTCTTTTTTGCTCCCAATTACCCACCAAATCCTGAAGAACTTCTCTGAAGGCCACAGCTTTCAAATTCCACAGTAATAAAAAATGGGCAAGGACACATTCCCAGTTCCCCAAATCTCCAAAAACACTATCAAGGACATAAATGTAAGAACCAAAGTAGGTAAAGGTGCTATTTCCTGGAAAGTATGTAGGCTTTCATCTACACCACAGAGAGTGTATATATTTTCTGTAGATTTGTGGGCCAGGATCCTAGTGGTGATAAAAGTGCGTTATACCACTGAATTTAAATGTCTATATGGGGGCTGCAGCGGTGAATCTGTGGTTACAGCTCAAACCCCAGCATCCTCATACACAACTAAGTGTCAGAGCAACAAAGAACATGTGAAAAACTAAATGATAGATTCTGTCTCTCCCTCACACTGTCCTTCTCTCTTAAAAATAAATAAATAAATAAATAAATGTCTATGTGGCCTCCCTCTCACTGTGTTAGCGTATTTGGGAAGATCATCCAACACCCTGAAACAGTACTCAGTCCAGCCTGAAGAAAACAGAGAAAAGAACCCTGTTTAAAACCTCACCAACATTCAAACCCCACTTCAAAACCTCTGGTGCACTACCTGAAATTAAAATTGATTATAATAAACTTATTAAGTTGTTTTCACTAGACTAACATGGAAAATTGACTTTAGTTTTAACAAATATAAAAATAAATTTAAATATGAAACTTAGTGACTTAGCCATTTTTCTGTGAGAAATCTTTAATGTAATCAAGTCCATCGAGCAGCCATTTTATGCACACCTAGCTCATACGGAAATAATCAACTTTGTAGAAATCAAGAGAGGGAACAGAATAGCAAAAAATTACCAAACTGACCTGGCTTCCTAGAGCATCACCTGATCAAGATGAATGATCCAACTTGGCAAGCTATTAACATATTAATTACAATGTAGCCAATGCCTTCCTATTTCAAATGAACTAAAATCTACATTTCTGTAGCTGCTGTCAGTAATTGATTTAATTAATCCAACCATTTATTTATCTAATAAATGCAATGTTCTTACTTTTGACCCTTGGCTAGATTTGAAAAGTGTATTATTATTGTACAGGCATGGAAGCACACACCTAACAAAAGGTAAGTAACAAAAATACAAGCAAGATACAGAAACACAGAGAAAGAGGGGTGAGTCAGGCAAAGAGAAGAATTATGAGATTGAGGGACAGACAGGAACATCCTTTCTCTGGGGAGTAAACAGATGAAGATTACATTGCCATGTCTTTCTTGAAAGTATGCTTATAGAACTTCCTGTAGATAGGTTTAAACGGTTTGATTTTCTATTTTGGATAATGCAGATGGTCTTTTTTTCTACATTATGTATTTTTATTTTCTTAGCAGTCTGAAAGGTCTAATAGAAAGCATTGTTATTCCTGTTTTAGACACAGGAAAACGAAGACACTTAAGCAATTTATCATTTCACTCTATTTGCATGTACACAGTAGTGACAAGATTGCTTATCTGTTCAAAATAAGCATGATCCAAAATGGAAAAGACTTTAACTTCAGAGATATGAAGATGGACTATAATTTCAGAAAGAAAAACAAAGGGTAATTCCACCATAACCTGACAATAAAAGAATATCTAAAATGTGATCTGTTCAAAACAGCAAATTTAGAAAACAAAACCATGACATTTAGAAGGCAAATGGAAGGTCTCAGAAAAAAACAAGGACTTTGCAAAGTTTCCTATGGCCAGCTCTGCAGTACTGACATGTGGGACATTTAAAAAAATAAAGAGAACAGTGAACTATCTAACACGTGTATTGACAAAAGCCATATTCACTCATATCTAGACACCATGCTTGTTAAGTGCCATACAGTTATGTTTGAATACACAGAAAAATCTCCTAATACTGGTGTTATAATTTCCACTTCATGGGAGCACTGCTAGGAAGGTCAACTTATGTAGTCATGGTCAACTTGGACTTGCGATAAATTCAAAGGGGTTGACTCCAGGACTGGGGTTCAATCCCTCTTTTCTAGGGAGTAGGAAACAGTTAATTCTTGAGCTCATAGTTTAGTGTGCAATTCAAGAGGGTGGCCTTTCTGAAATCACATGATAACAACGATGCCTATTGGAACCGGTATCTATAAAAAAAAATGGATGCCTTGAGGACTTTTCAAACTGCACTCACCTCCTACTCCCTCCTGCTTCATGGTGTCAACAATCAGATTGAGAATCACTCTTCTTAGAGGTCTTAAAACCCAGACAACGAAGGGAATAATAAACAAAGGGTAAAACTAGTACCATTAGAAGACAAAGAACGATGTAGACTGTTCCCAAATATCAGCCAGTTCATCTCAAGTATTGTGAGCAAGGTTTACTGTACTCCCATGTTTACAAAAGCTAGGACTTTTAAAACAGAAGTAATTGTGACACAGAAAACTACAAGATGATGCCTGATGCGTCTCATTATCCTTAAACATTTTACCACACTGAACTGATAAATTCCCTGTTAGAAGCATATATATTTGCTGTTTTCCAATAGGATGACAACTTTATGCTATTTTATATTTCTAATAGTGGGACAGAGAAGTCATTGCACTTTTATTATTTAGATTTCCAAACTGAAACACTAGTCTAGAAATAGCCTCCAGTAGCACAGGAAGGACTGTGAACCATGACAAAGTAGTTGAAATCAAATGCTTTGGTGCAGGACACATCCATTTCAGAACTTCGAGTTACTACTTATGTGGCTGTAGGCAATTCATATGCATAACTTCCTGAACATGCTTTCTCACGTTTAAGAAGGAACTGAAACTATTACATTAGAAGTTATCCTACCTGATGTATTTGGAATTGATAGTTGACAAACAAAACCATTAGTTAAAAAGAGAAACATAGATCCTTTATTTTTTAAAAAATACGTAAAAGCACAATTTTCTAACTTTTTCCCCAATATTTTCACATCAGACAAGCCCTTTCAGAGAGTATGGACTGGTGACTGTCTTCTAGGTTTCAAAAACCACATTCATACTATACTGTTCTAAGGTACCCAGTAATTCAGAAGCAAGAAAATAATGTACTCATTGCAAAGAGAGATAGTTCAATCTACATTTCTATGATCTATCCAATATTTTATAGTTAAATGGTCAAACTTAATACGATAATGATTTTAATTACTCAATTTTTACTGAATCCTTCCAAAGAATAAAACTAGTTTCCTCTCTTTTTTATTTTTTTAAGAGAGAGGGACAGTTTGAAAGTGAGAAATAGAGAATTAATTTTTATTTAGTTTTTCATGTGGCTTTCATTGCTCCTACACTCCATTGTGAACGTGGTCCTGGGGTTTAAGCCTGTGTCCTCGCATAAGCCAGGCAAGCACCGTAACTGCTGAGTCACTGCTCCAGCCCGTCAGCTCTTTCTTAACACTGCTCCAAAGTTTAATTACATTATAAATACATTATTAATTAAGTTGCATATAAATAATTATATATATAAAATTTACATATTTATTTCATATAAATTTAATTTTGAAATATATATGGATTGATAAATAGATAATAGAGTTATCGTATTTTTAAGGCTTTCATTTTTATAAGATTTGACTACAGAGTTAATTTCTGAAGCATCAAAGAGTACTAAACAGTGATTTCATGTAGTCATTGGTAACTTTTTCAGAAAATTATGGACTCCTCTGAAAAATCTGATAAGAGTTGGGATTTTTTCTTAGAAAAATGAAC